>PVLD010003693.1:0-137661 GCA_004027595.1 Dinomys branickii
CATTTTGATAGAAATAATTCTTTTTTGGTACCAGGAATCGAATTCAGGACCTTGCGCTTGCCAGGAAGGCACTTATGCCACTGAGCTATAGTGACCTTAGAAATAAAACTTTTGTAAAGAGAAGAACAGCATTGCCCTATTCTCACTAACTTCTCAATGTACCTATAATACTACATAAAGGTGGACATTGCACCAATTATCAGCTGCCACTGTGTACTGCGTGTTTTCCTCAAAGTGGAGAATGGACTTTTTAAAAATTAAGTTTATTGTTATACTTTAGGTATACATAATGGTCACATTCATCAAAGGGAATTTGTACCTGTACATGATATAACTTGATTCTTTTTCCCCATTTTCCAACCCTTTTCCTCCCTTCAACTCCTCTTATTTACAAAGGTTTAGCACTTTTATTCTAAGAAATTACTTAAAATCACTGTATTGCAGCAACCTTTTATCTATGGGTGCTGTTTTACGCTACAGACTTCCAAAATTGTAGCTGTAAATTTAAAAAGCAGAGGAAAATGACATTAGTTTAGATTATAAAGATCCAGATGTGGTTAGATTATTAATGTATAATCTAGTTGTGTTTCTGTCTTTCTGAAAATGTTAGTTAAATAAACTAGCCTAGGAATCGCGCTCCCTCTTGTGGCCAAATTTCTTGAAGCTGTTCCAACAAGAGCAAACTCCCTTCCAGACTCGCGTGTTAGGGATTGACCCCAGAGAAGCTCACCTACCACCCTAAGTATTGTGTTTAAACAGGAAAATAATTCAAAAAGCTAAGCTTTTGGTGTATAATAAAACACATAAATAATAGACATAAATAAATCAGAATACATTTTTAGACCCTAAGAACAATCAAATTTTATACTGCAGGAAACTGGTATCATTAGTTTAACAAATTTTGTTTATTTTATTGTTAACATATATTAATTGCTGAAATGAATGGAATTTGCTGTGATATTTCAGTACCTGCAGGCAGCATGTGTTTTGCAAATTTTAATGTTCACCATATTGAACCGGGGGTGGTGGCGCACGCCTGTAATCCCAGCACTTGGGAGGCTGAGGCAGGAGGATTGTTGTGAGTTCAGGACCAGCCTGAGCTACAAAGTGAGCTCAAGGCCAGCCCGAACTGCATAGTGAGACCCTGTCTCAAAAAGACAAAAAAAATGTTGACCATATTTAAAGAAAATGTCTATCAACTTTAAAGAATGTATCTTCTAAAAAAATTTTTTTTAATGATATTGGGCTTTGTAGATCCTTTTCCTAGTTAAAAAAAATACAGCAGTTCTCAAACAGGAATGATTTTTCTGCACAAAATAGACTGGAGTTTTTTTAATGTAACAACTCAAAAGAGAAGTGCTTCTGGGTTTATGAGTAAAATTTAGAGATACTGAGAGAACGGCTGAATATCCCACAATGCACAGGAAGGACATCTCTTATCACCAACAAGTAATTCTCTGGCTCCAAAATGTCAACAGAGCTGAAGGTTGAAAAATTGACATAAGAACATTTTACAGTCATTTTCATTTACAATATATAAACCTTGAACTTTATAAATAGTGTTTATTAAACATAAAAACCAAACATATTTTCACTAAAACTCTGGCAATAAAATCAGAAATTCATGAAGTATGATTCTCTTAAGCTCAGTTTCATGTTTGGTTACATTCTTTTAGGCTGTATATTTTGCACTATAATATGATATATCCACAATATTTAGCTATTGTTTTCTAAAAGAGCGTGTTTGTGTGTTTTGGGTCACAGCCATCATGAGATACAAGTTCAGATATTCTTGTTCCTTAGAGAAATCCAAGGGAAGTGAAAGTGTTTACACTAACTCCAGGTGGGTCTGAATGTTTTCACGGGAAAACATGCCTGCTAGCAAAAGGCACAGTTGAGAATAGTGAGAAAAGAGAACAGATTAACTATGACATCTTTGTCCCTCCAGCAGCGAAGGCAAAGCAACTCTTTTAGCACCAGCATCCCCAGCCTAGGATCCCTGAATCACCAGGCCCTAGGAAAACAAGAGAAAACTGTTCTTCCACATTTCAAAAGTTATCTAGTAAAAACAGAACATGCATCTAAAATAAAATATATTAGATTCACTGAAATGAAAAACTGAGAATGTAGAAACTTTTTCTTACATTCATTTCCCTGGATATAATGTGGGAGTAATTTCTGAATCCTTAAAAAAAATACTACAGGGTCCTTTATATTTAAACAAAAAGTTAACAACTACTGCCCTAAGGAAACCTAGCAATTAGGCTGAATAAGTATGGAAAAGTAAAGCCATAACCTACATTCCAGGACTTTGATTCTCCAGTTTTCCAGTTGAACTTCTTAGTATCGTGCCTGTGTGTAATTATAAGCTCATTAAATATTCTGATTTATAACAGGACATTAAAAAAGAGTAGAACCTCCCCATGTTCAGAATGGTGGTGGAAGAAGACAGAATACTGATACCCTGAGGCCAGACTATAAACCCATCACAGAGATCTGTTACCACGTGGTGAATCCAATAGGTAGATTGCAAATTCTGCACACAACAAGCAATGAATTGCAAAGTGTACACACAATAGTGGGGTGAACATAGCTATGTTTATTGAAGGTCATGAACAGAAAAATTGAGATAGGAGATTAGGGCATGGCAAAGCCAGCTGGGGAAGCAGGCATGACCTGTTAGTTACAAGATCTCAGAACACATGCACAGAACAGTTCTCAAAGCTTTACACATGGATTTCTTGTGAGAACTCAAGCAAGTTTTCAACTGCATGGCCTAGACTTGACATCAGCCTGAGGTGTGGGATCCCCGTATCGCCTCTCACAACCCCTATGTAGAAGTTCTCAAGGGTTTCCTCAAGATGTAGAGGAAATGAAGGACACAGACACCAAGCAGAGCTTGCTGTCGTAGCTTTCCTTGAGCTAGCCTGTCCTGTGTCCTCCAGGGTGAACTTTAATCTTGTTTTTTCCTTTTACTTGGTCCAAGCTCACTCTGCAGAGCCAGCTTTTCCCTCACCCCTCACTTTTACTTTTACTGCTTCCTGTTCATTTCATTTAATTCATAGTTTGAAAAGAGAAGAACTTGGAATCCAACTCCAGCAGGAAAGGCAAGTAACCCCAAACCCAGTAATGATGACTTGGCAACACACTTTTAGGAGCTACCCATTAGCAAAAGGGTGCTAGGATAACCAAAAAGAAACTCTACATGTTATGTAGATATAGCAGGCTCTTGGGTGCAAGAGCAAGAGAGGAAAAACGGCTCAAATGTGCTTTGGTCTGAGGGTCTATGTTCTCACGGTGGGAATTGAGCTCAAGTGGGTAGAGGAGAGTAATTAGGGAGGGATGGCCTCGGGGTGGTGCTTGAGCCCACCAGGATGGAGAGCAGTGAATTCCTCAGCACCCAATACCATGTACTACCTCCTCCTGCATCAGCCCTGAAGGTCTGGATTGGTTTTCATCATTGAAGAGGCCCAGGGAGCTTAATGCAAATTGCATCTGTAATGATTTCTGATCCTCTTCCCACAGCCACGGAACTATCTTTAGTCCACAAACATAGCAAAAATCACTTTTGGGTTCCAAGTTATCTCCACCGATTCGTTTGGACTTAATACCTGCTCTGCTTTAGATACAGTTTGAGTGTGCTGGAAACTTTGTACCCAGTGTCATTGTGGTGGCTTAACTAATGATCCACTTGTAGCACCCAGCTGAACTGAAACAGCATGGTGCCGGGTGTGGAAGGCCCATCTGAGGATTGTTGCCAACAGTATAAAAAGAGAACTGGAGGGGAAGACGCTGTGTTGTTGATTCTCCTGGAGAAGCTTGCCTTGCTGGTTTTCCTGGTATGAACTCAGCTGTTGCTGAGGATGCCTGAGGTTCTTTGCAGTGGAACTCTGGTCCTTACCTTGAGCATCCCTCCCTAGCTCCAGTGCAGATCCCTCAACCTGCTGGCACAGATCCTTTATCCCACTTGCACAGACTTCCTAGCTTCTATCATTGACCTTTGGGCCTTCCCAGTGCAGATCCTTGATACAGACTTGCATAAGATAATGTCATGGGCTCTAGGCCTCCAGTTGGACTTGTAAGGACATTGCCATGGGGTCTAGGTCTTCAGCTGGACTAGTGTAGGACATTGCCCTAGGATCTGGGCCCTCAGCTGGATACTTTGGGTCTCTAGTGTGTGGACAGATCACCTGCAGTCTTTTGCATTTGACTTTTTGGGTGAATATTATAAAATAATCCTATAAATTATGAGTCCTGTATTAAATCTTTTCCCTTGTAAACCCTGATACAATAGTAACAGTGTTGTGGTAGAACCTTTAAGAAGTTGAGCCAACTATAAGGCAATCATGTTCTGAAGCATCAACCAGGTAGGATGAATGCTGGTCTTTGAGAGTGTTAGTTCTTACAAAAGCAGGTTATCACAGTCAGGAGAAGTCACATGCTTGGTCCCCCTTCTGTGTGGTCCTACCCTGTGATGCAAGCAAGAGGACCCTCATCAGAGTCCAAACCAATGGTGTTGTCAGGTAGCTTCTTCTATAAAAGTGTGTTGCCAAATCATCATTACTGGGTTTTGGGTTATTCACCTCTCCTGCTGGAGTTGGATTCCAAGTTCTTCTCTTTTCAAACTATGAATTGAATGAAATAAACAGAAAGCAGTGAAAGTAAAAGTGAAGAGGGAGGGAAAAGCTGGCTCTGCAGTGAGCTTGGACCAAATAAAAGAGGAAAAAGCAAGATTAAAGTTCACCCTGGAGGACACAGGACAGGCTAGCTCAAGGAAAGCTACGACAGCAAGCTCTGCTTGATGTCTGTGTCCTTCATTTCCTCTACATCTTGAGGAAACCCTTGAGAACTTCTACATAGGGGTTGTGAGCGGCGCTGCTGGGGTCCCACACCTCAGGCTGATGTCAGGTCTAGGCCATGCAACTGAAAACCTGCTTGAGCTGTCTCAAGAAGTCCATGTGCAGGACTTTGGGTACTGTTCTGTGTGTGTGTTCCAGAATCTTATAATGAACAGGTCATGCATATTTCCCCAGTCAGCTTTGCCACGCCTTATTCTCTTACCTCATTGGGGCTATCTGATCTCGGACTTTCAGCCTCTAAAACTGTGAGCTAAATAAATCTCTTCTTTATAAAGCACCCAACTTCATGTATTTTGTTAAAGCAACATAAAATGGACTAAAATGCTACCATTCAGGTGAGTATGTTCTAAGAACAAAGAATGGACGCGCCGTTTCTATCTCCCTCTCATTTTCCTTTGCTGGGTCTTCTTTACCCCAGGGGAACAGCCTTATGTCTCTTGGATCTCTCTCTCTCTCTCTCTCTCTCTCTCTCTCTCTCTCTCTCTCTCTCTCTCTCTCTCTCTCTCTCTCTCCCCCTCTCTCTCTGTCTCTGCAATCTCTTGCATACCTATAGCCCCACTAATTTTCCATATGCCAAAATCCTCACATTTACATATGTAGCATAGACACTTTTCCCAGATCCAGACTGTGAAAATGCTTATTCTTTTGTATATTTACTAGGCAATCTCAAACTCAACATGCTCTAAGTGGAATTCCTAATCTTCTCTAAGTCGGCACATAACTTCATAATTCACCCTCTTGCTCCTGCCATAAACATGGGGCTGTTGATGTTGTGGACATAACTGTGTGCCCCTAAAATTTGTATGCTGAAGCACTAAAGTACAGTATCTAAGAATGTAACTGAATATGTGGAAATATGATCTTTAGAAAGGTAATTAAGTTAAAACAAGCCTGCAGGAGTAGACCCCATTCCTGTATGACTACTGTCATTAAAGAAAGGGATTACGATGCAGAGAGATACGAAAGATAGGCTTGTTTCCAGAGAGAAGACCATGAGCGGACACAGAGAAAAGTGCCATCTGCTAACTCCTTGATTGTGGACTCCATGCCTCCAGGACTGTGAGAAAATAAATCTCTACTCTTTCACCCATTCTGTGCTGTTTTACCATAGCAGCCCTAGCAACTAATATACCTTTTCCACTTTACTCTTCATCAAGTCCTACCCACTCTACTTCCTAGGTCACTCTATTTTCTCTATATGCCTCATACCTACCCTAGTCCAAGCCCCAGCCAAACCTGTTACAGACACCCACTGCAGCATTCCAATGATCTGCTTCTATTCTTGCTTCTCTAGATAACACAGTCTCCAAAGGCAAGTCAGAGTGATCATTTCTAAATGAATATAGAACCTTTGCTTTTTAGAGAAAGGAGTTCAAGTGTTTCCCATCCCTGAAGGAATGAAATAAAAATGTCTTAACTTGGCTAATAAAGCCCACAATGATCTAGCCTCTGCCGACCCTCTGGCTTTACACAGCGCCTTACCTACCCTGCTCCAGGAACAGCCACCTCTCTGGAAACAGAAACACAGCACATTTTAACCTTGTTGAAAGTTCTTCTTAGCCCCTCCTCTTTATCTGCATACTGGTGCTCATGCATTCTTTCAGTCTCAGCCTCAGTGTCACTTCCCAAAAGCAAGCTTTCCCTGACCATCCACGTTAGGTTCACCTTTTCTAAGTCCTGGTAGACCACTGTCCTGCTCTTTCTTAGCACTCGTAAGTAAAATGAAACAATTAGCACTCATAAGTAAGATGAGGGGTGGGGATGTAGCTCAGCAGCACAGTACCTGCCTGGCAAGCACAAGGTCCTCAGTTTGATTCCCAGTATCAAAGAAAGGAAAAGAAAATGAAAAAGAATAAAGAAAAGAAAGAAAATCTAAACAAACTGAAAAACTGACTTTTACCAGGTGTGGTGACTCATACCTGTAATCCTATCACTCAGGAGGCTGAGGCAGGAGGACTGTTGGGAGTTCAAGACCAGCCTGGGCTACAAACTGAGCTCAAGGCCAGACTGAACTGCACAGCAAGATGTTGTCTCAAAAAGACCAAAGTAAATAAATAAACAAACAAATAAAAAGTAAAATGAAACATTAGCACTCATAAGTAAAATGAAACATGGTTGCTTTCAAGATATACAGCTGAGGCCCCAAAGGAAGAACATTTACTTTTCCTAGAGGTCTGCCAGAGGAAGCTATGTTGTGGCTTCAGCTCCCACCAAGACCATCAACAGGAAGAAGGAGGAAAGTAGCCATTCACTTCAAGTCTAATGAGTGGGGCTTCTTAAGATTACTTTTAAGATTGGAGAGCCTCATAGACTCACACCTAAGCAAACAAACAGCACCTTTGTACTATGGAAGTAATTATTCTCTGTCTAAGGTACATGAGTCCTAGGGTACAGACGTGAGGGAGAGAGGAACTGGTCACAGAGGAAAGGGCCAAGGTCAAAATGACCAAGAGGAACACTGCCTTTGTAAAAGGAAAGGCAATCAGATGGGCCTGGGAAGGAGGTGGGGAGAAGTCCTCTGGGAACCCCACAATGTGAAACTGCTCACAATGAGAGAACGCTTTAACACCTGTCCTGCCCAGACAGTAAAATGCCATCTTCCAACAAAAGCATCTTTGTGTTGCTACCCAGCGGTCAGAAATAGCGCAGTGAGAAATGGGGCAGGAAAGGATGAGCAGGAACTGCACAGGGTCTCTACCTCCATCAAAAATTCTCACCTGCCTCTAGAACAATAGGAGAAAAGAATCAATTCTTTCTTTTGAAGATAAAGTATTGATTAATACATTGGGTTAAAATTGCAAATTACTGAATTAAAATGGGAACATATTGCACATTTTATGTTACTGAGATGAGACAAGAATGAACACAGAACTAGAAGACCATAAAAGTTCTGCAACCCGCCCCAGTTTGCAGTAGGATTCCCTTAACAGGATTAAAAGGACGACAAATGACAAAATGCCTCCTATGAGTATGTTCCTCCATGTTCTAAGTCCTAGTCATAGTGGTTCCAGTGACTGGCCGTATAATCTTTATTAGGTAGAAAAGGAGGTGCGGCTAAGAGGGCCCTGGTGGAAGAACACAGCTATGTGGGTGTAGAGGCTCAAGAAGACTGTAGTCAGAAAGTGAATTATTGGAATATTCCCACGCGTTCTGTTTCCAAAATTTCTGGGTGGTAGCCCAGTGCAAACAGTGAAGTTTGGATTAGGTAACCAGCCTAACATGGAAGGAAAGAGATAATAAAGCAGTGTTGTTTGTTAGGTAGGCATTTTAACTAAAAGTGAAGAAAGCATCACACTTGTCCTACACAAACTCCAGCCCAGCCCTCTGCACTTCTTAAGTACAGAAGAAAGCAAAGAAGACAAAATCCCAGCAGCCTCCGAGTGAGGCACGAGACACGCCCAGAAATACCTCTCAAGCATGCGCGAGGAGCAGCACGCACGCGCAGGGAGTAGTACGCAAGCACAGACAACGGTACAGCGGTTGGCGCGTCCCGCGCATGCCCAGTATGCTGCGAGCGCAGGCGGGGGACAGCCCCGGGTCACGCGGCTCCGGCTGGACAGCCACCCTACGGCATGAGGGGCTGTAACTTGGCTGCTCCCTCTTCCTCGCTCCAGCGCCATGGAATGCCTGCGGAGCCTGACTGGACTCCTGCCCCCCACGGCGGGGCTGCTCCGGAGGACCCTGTGCGCCCTGGCCTTGGGCCTCTGCCCCGTGGCTCGCCCTGTGGCCTCCTGCGGCCGCGCGACCCGCTTACTGGGCAGGAGCCGGGCTGCTCCGCTGTGCCGGCCCAGCCAGACCTTCGTTACAGGTACAGCTCGCCCCGCCCCGCTTCGACCGCCGCTGCGACCAGCCGATTCTTGGATACTAGCCCGGGCGTCCTGACCGCGCGCACCCGTCCGGAGCCCGAGCTTGCCCCGCGCCCTGCCGCGTCCGCCTGGGCAGCCCGGGCTGCTGGTGCCCTGTGCTTGCTGCAGGTCTCGAGATGCGTGGAACTGTTTACAGCGTGCGCGCGGTTCCTTAAGCTGCCTTGCGGGAAGTTTTTAAAATCAGAGCTTTCGTCCTTTGTCATCATAATAGCTGTGAAGTTAAGATTGGAGTGTTTTTATTGATTGTTTATGAACTGTTCATTTCTCTTCCCTGTATTGTTCCTGTTAGGAACACATTCACACAATTGTACAATAACGCAGGTGCAGGGTGGGGACACACCTACAAATGCGGCTGAAAAGTTTGAGGCCACGTGGTGAGAGCTGCCCGTAGAAAAGATTTCACTATTTTCAGCTGGTGTTTGCGCAGACAGCCGGAGGGCTTGAACAGGAAAAAGGGAATTTTTAAGTTGCTGTTTTTTACCAAGGGCTTAAAGCAACGTGGTGATAAAGGTTTTCACTGATGTCAGTGTATTGTTCAGAAACAATATACTGTTCAGAAACGTATAGTCGTGCATCTCAAAAATACAGCCGTGTCTTCAAGTACTTTTTCGCAATTGGGCATAAAAGTCTCCCAAAGTAAGTTAGCATCCATCAGCACCTCCTTCCCCAAGCTGTCTTTCAGAAGTGAGTTGTTCTTCCTTTGTTAATACTTGGGAGTGCACTTGTACAAGCTAGGGGATCTTAGGATAAGCTCTGAAACTCAGAATAGAAAGTGTGGTGGCGCTTATCTGATCTGTAACTATCAAATCTCGATGTGTAGCTCTACCTTTTAATTTTGTTCAATGAACCCTTACAACATAGTATTATGTAAAAGGGAAACAAGGAACCTCAGATATTATCAATTCCCTGACTTATGGTGGGCTGGGCGTGTTCGTTGAACCCTGTAATTCCAGTACTCAGAAGGCTGAGTCAGGAAGATCAAGGCCAGCCTAAACTACCTAGCAATACCCTATCTCAAAAAAAAAAAAAAGAAACACACACTTGAGTTGTTATATGTAAATAGTGGGATAGTGGGGAGGAATAAGAATGAAAACGTTACAAAATCTCAGATCAACAAGAACCAGGGCGATTACTTTGGTTACAAAATAGTGAATGATAATTGCTGTCACATTTTACCATCCCATCTTTTGTTCTTTTTTTTTTGGCGGTACTGGGGATTGAACTCAGGACCCTGTGCCTGCTAGGCAGGCGCTTATTCCACTGAGCTATATCCCCAGCCCCTTCATTTTACCATCCCTCTGATGCTTAGTATTTCGAAGTGTTCTTTGTCAGCCATTTTACTTCACAGCCAACTTCGCCTCTGTCCAAACGTGTGTGTGTAAGATGGTCTTATTTTTCACTAAAGACTTGTCTTCATTCCAGTTGAATAGAGGAGATCAGAAATACTGCATGTAGAAAATAAAATCTGCAGCTTTCATGGTTCATAAATCAACAGATAATCCTGATAGCGGAGTGCTCGACACTCAGGTGGATATCTTATCAGTATAATTTTCATGACGCCTTTTTAAATTATGCAAAAAAACGAGACTGTTTTGTTTAAATCTCGAGACACTGTATTATACATTTGTTCATTTAATTCTGGAATATAAATTAAAATTAGAATGGGGAAAAAGTTGATTGGCATAGACTTTTCCTAAGTAATAATGCCTTATTACTTTAAAAAATCATTCCCTGTCGAATCTAACATAATTACCTGCAAATATTTAAATTATGAAATAGTGTTTCTTCTTCCCATAGAAAGGAGGAAGCGCTCCATGTGAAAACCAATTGTGTGATCACACAGAATTCTCTAATTTTTTCTTCAGGTGAAGTGTGCCGGTTTAGAACATTTGACGTTTCTCAGGCCACTCTAGCCAGTGTAGCCCCGGTGTTCACTGTGGTGAGTATATGGTACATCTGATAACTTACAGAAAGTACTTCCCATACTTACAGCTGGACTATTGGCCAAGCTGTTAATTACTTTTGTTTTATAGTGAATTATTTTGTCATGTTGCTTGCGGGTTGTGCCTAGCCAGTGACTTGTGACTTACAGTGATCTTGAAACTTTGCTAAAGTGGAGCTCTTTGAATAGCAGAATAGCTTATTTAAGTCATTATTCATAGCTTCCTACGATTTCCCATTTAGAAGCCCTCAAAGATTGTTTGCCATAATCAGAGCGTGAACCTGTGCTCTAGAATAGAAAATTCTATGGAGGAGCATCTTGAAGCAGCACAAAGTGCTTGATTTGAGCCAGACTTTCTAAATTCCAATCTCAGCTCAGCCTCTTCCTATTAACTAGGTAGATTTGGACAAGTTATGGTAATGTATTTGTACCTTAGTTTTCTCATCTGTAAACTTTTATACAAATCTTGCAGGGATTAAGTCTACCTTAATAAAACTGTTGTAAGAATTAAATATACCTTAAAGAAGTGTGAAGATTATAATATTGCATGTGGAAAGCCCTTAAAATAGAGCCTGGTGACAGTAAAAATCCAGTATATGTTATCTGTGAAGATAGATTATTTAGGCTTATTAACATAAGGACTTTTCTTTGTAAGCTATGTACAACAAGATAACTCCTAAAATTACATCTACAGGTTATTGTGTTCATTGTTCTGGAGGAGTTGGCCAATTTAACTAGAATATAAAATCAGATGTTAAATACTGAAAAAAAATTCTTTGCAGGTAAAATAATTGCCTATCAAAAACATAAGAAATCAACTGATGCTATTTGTAATAATGAGTCTAGGAAATAAGCTGATTACAAAGCAAACATTTTTTAAATCATATTTGTATGTTTTTAAGAAAATAAATCCCCCATTAAAGAAAAAGACAATATATACTGAGATGCAGAAATATTTAATACATGTGGAAGACAGTGCAAAGACGTATATGTACTATGAATGCATTTTATGGAAAAAGATAATATTCAGTAAAATATTAGCATGGTTTTCTGTAGCATTTGTCATGTCATGACTTAATTTTACTTGACACATGTTGCTTTTCATTTTCTGCAGTGGATTTATTTGTTTATAAATAATTTTAAGGTGGAAAGCTAGTCCATTTTACACAAATAGAGCTTCTTTATAAATTTTCCTTTAACATTAATATTTTATGCTACTTACATATTCATAATGATCTGATCTTTGCTCATGAGAAGAAAACTAATATATGTACTGTGGATTATGTTCTAATACCGCATACATGTTCCCAAGTAATAGCCCAAGACCTGTATTGTACCACTGTATCTTACAGTGTGTCTTTCTGAAAATGTATTTCACAGTAAATAGGACAGTCCAGCACACAGATTTATTAAATACTTGATAATTGTAGACTTGACATTGGATAAGCATACAGAAAAATATTTCTGTACATTAAGGAAATAAGTGCATTTTGTGAAACATGGCTTCTCTCAAACTATCCAAAGAGGATTCTTCTGCAAATCTTTATTAATTCTGCAGTGCCTAAGAGAGACTTCTTAGCCTCAAATAGAAGTTTAGATTCACAAGACAGGCCACGCGTGGTCCAGTCTGCTGACAGGGATAGGAAACAGTACAGTCTACCAGTCCGTGTCTGTCTCTTCATTGCGAGTTCTTGTCCTAGGGCTTCCCTGGCCTTCTCAGTGATAACTCAAGTGCAAGGAGAGGCAGTTATCCGAGGAGAGTGTGAGATCCACCTTGGCTCAGTAGCCCCCTGCCCCTCTGTGCTAGCATTTCTGCTCACTAGCTCAGAGGCACAGCTCCCGGCCCCATAGCAAACAGGCGAGGTGCCAGCCACCACTCAGGGAAGGACGGAGCTGTGCATCCCTCGTGGTATCTAATTCCTTCATAGTCTTCCCTATCCAGTGCAGTCTACCAGTCAGCGTCATTGTCACCCTAAACAGTGTCACCAAGGACCTGCCTGATGCTCCGTTGTCACAGGTCTAGAGGTGCCCAGATAGAAAGTTAGGCCCGGATCAGGCTTATCCTGGCAAAGGAAAGGATGATTTTCTTACCTTTATATCTAATTAACCTAGAGGTCAGTTATGGTGTATAACTGCATTTCAATATTTTGAAGATTGTACAGCATGCCTTAAATAGTATACTAGAGAGAAAATAATGTTATTTTTCTGATCTATCTTCAGACAAAATTTGACCAAGAGGGAAATGTTAGTTCTTTTGGTAAGTATCTTTATTTTATTCTAAATCATGAAAAAAAAAAAATCAGTGAATGAGTTAACCTGGAGGCAGTTGGGACAGTTGCCATGTTACAATTACAGTGTTTTGGGTGGAAAGCTCTGTGTTACAGGGGTATGGAATGAGCTCTCCTTTGCTATTCTTTCTTGGCCCTAATTGGAACTGACAGTGCCTAGACTGCGCATGTTCCCCCAGAGTTTTCTCGTGGCAGGAGTCACTCTGGCTCTGCCTGGGAAAGGGAAGAAATATTTTTGGAGAATGGGGCCAGGGGATGGAGGTGCCTTCTCACCCTTTTGTTTCTCCTCTGCCAGTCTTTGTTAAACTGCCCTCCACCTCATGTTCGTTCTGCAGTGTGTTTAAGGTAAAATCACACAGTACCCCTGGCACTGCAATAGGTGATGAAAGACGGTAGGACAGGGCACTGGGTGGCAGTTGCATGAAACTGCTGCTGATTGCTATCTGTGGAAAGCTACTTTTAAAGATGAAGCCAGGTATTGCTTTACTGTGTAGCTTGAGACTCCAGTTTCAGATCCGCCTGTGCTTCTAGACACGTGACCCTATTGACACGTGACACGTGATCCCATTGCTGAGATCTGAGTGTGTTTTGCTCAGTGTCCTTCAGAAGATTGTTCTGCTTATACTGCTGCCAGAGGTGTGGTTGGACACAACAGGAGCAGATACTGCTGTCCCTGTAATGTCTTGAGTTTCTGTCATCTGCTGTGTTCTCTTAGGTAATAAATTTAGTTTTCAGGTATGAGAATCTGACTTAATTTTCTTGTTCTGATTTCTCCAAGAACAAAGAAAATTGAACTTAACTATTCACACATTTACAATACTGAAGATGATGTGGTTAAAAAAAAAAAAAAGTAGAAAATGCCTTTGTATAAAATTGATGTTCAGGAAAGATGACCTGTCCTTAAAGCAAGAAATGGCTGCTGTGGGTTCCAGTGATGCGTGGCTGTGGTTTGTTTGTATTGGTTCCAAGGGCAGAGAAGTTTTACCAAGTCTAGAAAACAGAAGGGAATAATTGACGTTAGCTGGCTGTGTTTTTGAGGTAATGATGGGTATTAAAGCACTTACTTAGCTTTTGTTTCTTACGGTAGTAAAAAGTTGTCCTGATGGTGCTGGGAAGAGAACTCTGATGGAAATTCTAAATAAACTGCTTGGTTTATGAGTTTAGCTCATTCTTACTTCTTTTATAGAAAGGAAAAAAACTGAATTGTACCAAGAGTTAGGTCTCCAAGCCAGAGACTTGCGGTTTCAGCACGTGATGAACATCACAACCAGGAGCAACAGGATCATCATAAGGATGGAGGTAAAGGGTTTTCTCATCATCTACAACTGTCCATTGCAGTTTTATCAAAGGTACCTGTAGACTCCTTACTCAACATATAGGTTAAAAGTATATATTATACTATCTTTAGTATAGTAAAAATGTAAAGTAGAAAATATTTCTGATTTCTGTGTTGCTAACAGGATAGTCACAGGCAGGCTGCCTCTATTCTTCTAACATAACTTTGTACTATCTTTAGTATAAAGATACCTGTATGGAGCACGTACATCTTAGGTAAAACTCATTTTACATGGATTATATTCATATGCTCAGCAGGCATAAGACTTTTATGTTGGAAAAATTATGTTCTCACTGTTTGAATTTAGTCACTAATTTCTAAAATTATAAAAATATTTGTGATATATTTTTACTACTATAATTATGCATAATTACAGTATAATCTTAGTTACCAAGAACATATTTTGGTTTTCTATATCTAGAGTTAAATTTTAAAACCTCAATTTAAAATTTTATTGACAGCTTTCTAAAATACATTGTGTCTTCTCTTGTGTACTCAGAGAACCCCACATACACTGACTTTTCTTTAGTGACTCAGAGTTAACAGGGACATTGTTATTGTGGTGGGTGAAAGCTTAGGGTCCTGCAGAAGATAAGGGGAATGATTTGCTTTCTTCAAGACAGCTTTGATGGCAGATTTGTATTCATTTATCTGGAATTGATAAAAATAATCATGTTGGAAGCCATCTCTCCCAGTGCTTTTTCTCTAGAAAACGTTCTTCACTCTTGCTATCCGTACCTAGTATCCTTCAGATCAGAATCTCTTTGATAAAGAGATAGGAGTGTGGTCAAGCAAATTTAGCAGTGTTAATATTGTAATCAAAATGATGACTATATGGTGTCCACAGTGTAGTCTTTCAACATTTTTATATATAATTTTTTGTGATACAATGTTGATAAAAATGTAAAGTAGAAAATATTTCTGATTTCTGTGTTACTAATAGGATAGTCACAGGCAGGTTGCCTCTATTCTTCTAACATAAAAAGTTGCCAGCATCTCTCCAGACAAATTTCTGATTTTACACTGTTTTATATTGGAGCACTGAGGCTGTGTTTATCTTTATAATGTCAAGTTAGCTTAATGTGTTTTGGTGTTTTTAGAAGGAAACTTTTCCATTTAAACCAAACTACTTATGACTAAAGTAAATGTTTTCTAAAAGTCTACCTAACAGCTGACTCTTAATAAAACTATCTTTCCCTTTATTACCTATTTTTTTCATGATTACCTAGGAAGTCTTAATAAATACATAATTTGCATAATCCTACTTAAATGGAGAGTAAATTAGAAATAATCAAGCCAGGAGTGGTGATGCAGGCCTGTAATCCCAGCACTGAGGAGGCTGAAGCAGAAGGGTCATTGCAAGTTCAAGACCAGCCTGGGCTACAAAGTGAGCTCAAGGCCAGCCTGAACTGCATAGCAAGACCTCATCTTAAAAAGACAAAATGAAAAAATCAAGACTTACCTATGTTATTGTCTTTTTAAAATACATCTTTCTTGTGTGTGTGAAAACCAAATGAACATTGAACGGTTTAGTTTTAATCCAAAATAAGTAAAATGTTATTTTTCCTATAGCTCTATAATTTGCATATATATGCATGTGTTTATGTATGTGTGTGTATGTACTTATATCTTTTCTTTTTACAGTATTTGAAAGCTGTGATAACTCCAGAGTGTCTTCTGATACTAGATTATCGTAATTTAAACTTGGAGCAATGGCTATTCCGGGAACTTCCATCGCAGTTGGCTGGAGGGGGTCAGCTTGTCACGTACCCTTTACCTTTTGAGTTCAGAGCTATAGAAGCACTCCTGCAATATTGGGTAAGCTCGTTTTTATTTAGTTTTGTAAGTTTGTTTGGGTTTCACATGCTATTGAGTGGGAAAACAAATTGGTACTGTTTCAGTGTGCTTTCTCTGAGGGCATCCTCCTAGACAGACTTATTTCTACACGTCCTAAATGAAAATCTAATTCTTGAACTTTACTACTCAATCAAATATAACTAAAGACTCTAGAGTATATAAAATGTAACATTTAATGAAGCCCATTTCAAGTTTAATAACCACATTACAGAGTGGTAACATGAAATAATATACTACATATAATAGAAATTAAGATATATCTCATACTTTAAATGCATTCTATTTTATTCTCCAAACTGTACATTCTGAAAATGCTTATTACATAACTATTATTTATCAAACCATTCTTTGACCAACTCCTACAATCCTTCGAAGCAGCTGAACGATGTCTCTGTTTGAGACCTAAACTGACATAGGAACTACACACATTCTTCTAAGCACCCATTGCTAAACTGAAAGTCATTGGATGTGTAGGTCCTGTCACGCCCCCAAACACAAGTGATTTGCTGCTTTCCCGGCCCTTACCAGTCTTTCATTACCACATCTGTCCCTCATTAGTTAGGATGGTGGTACGTGCAAGAGTTGGTACAAAGAGCACTACCGGAGTGGGAGGGGGAGAGGAGGGTAGAGAGGATATGAGGTGAATGGGGTGGGGTGGGGTGAACTTGGTTTTATTTTGTTTTTGAAACAGGGTCTCACTCAGGCTGGGCTTGAACTCAGTGGCCTCAAATTTGCAGTGATCCTCCTGCCTCAGCCTCCCAAGTACTGGGATTACAGGCCTGTGCCTCCATGCCCAGAAGTGAAGTGAACTTGGTGTTCTTCTGCCTACTTTGCTTAGAGATGGCCACACTTTTCTAGAGTTAACACATTTCTGCTGGCTTGAGCCACTGGTGGTACAAAAGGGTCTAATAATTTTTTTAGTCTTTTTACTAATAAAATTAATAAAAAGCTACCTGATGGAGCAGTCATGCATGTGGCACTGGTGGTTTAAGCTGCCCAGCAACAAGACAGACAAATTATGGCTCTGTCGTGAACAAGTGGAAACAGTCTGTGACAGGCTACCCAGGGTAGGTGGCTCTCAGGACAAAGCACGGTGCCCCATCTCTTAGCGATCAGGCGAGGGGAGGATAAATGGGCAGCTGGGATTGTCGCTGGGATGCACGTTCTTCTCGCCGTTAAGTGGGGTCCCAGGAGACCTCCTTCAGAATCATACTACGCGATAAACAAGGTCCGCCATCCCCCTCAAGGGGCAAGTCTTCAAATGAAGCAGAGCTCTCCAAGCCCGCCGAGAGCTACCAGGAGTGGCTGTACCTCACAGACACCTGGAGTGTGACCATCGCCAGCCTACTGACCACTGCCTGCATCTGGCCTTCCTGGGCAAAGGGTGTAGTATCTCCTTTGGATACTAAAGCATTAGATCTGCCTCACTTTATCCACTCTACTTCCCACCATCCGCCTCCTAAACCTGGAAGCAGCTCTTCAGTATGGAAATACACAAGATATCTACGTCCGGTTCCCAAATCAGAAACTCCTCGCTTCAGCTGTAATTGTGCTTCTGAGATAAACAGAAGCTAGAATGTATACAGTGGTACCTCAGTTCACACACTTGATTCTTTCCACGGTTCTGGTCACAACTGAGTTGGAAAGAACCGAATCAAATTCAGTGGCTGGGTTCAATCTTGACCTGATGAGGAAATCTGATTCCATTTTCAAGTTCACTTTGAAACCAGAATCAGAGATAATTGAGTTTGTGAATCAAGGTACCATTTTACAACTAATTTTACTGCTTAATTTGGTAGTATGTTGTTTACCAGATGGTTTAGAAATATTTCAGTCTTTTAACTAGCATAGCTGCATCAATGCAGTTCAATCTTGACCTGATGGGGAAATCTGGTTCTGTTTTCAAGTTCACTTTGGAACCAGAATCATAGAGATAATTGAGTTTGTCAACCAAGGTACCATTTTACAAGTAATTTTACTGCTTAATTCGATAGTATGCTGTTTACCAGGTGGTTTAGAAATATTTCAATCTTTTAATAGTATAGCTGTGTCAATGCAAAAAGTATCCTTTTGACTTTAGACTGTATCTTGTTTCCAAAGTACATGTAAACAGATGTAAAATTTGTGTATTAACTGTTGAAGGGGGGATTGATTTATCTTAAAAAAATCAGTCCCCCATTCCTTTCATAATAATTGTCTGTAGAGGAAAGACTCTTCTGACAGTTAATTCCCCTCAAGCAAATTGGAGCCTAATGATGACCTTACATAGTTCTTTCAACCTAGGAAATACAGTTTTGATTCATCTATAAAAGGCATTCCAGCATTGACCCTGTTCTAACGTTAACAGCACTTCTAGCTATTAGAAATTTCTGTATGTAATCAGAGGATTCACTGAACCTAAGTATTCTAAAAAGGTTGTTTTAATTCTTATGAAAGGTCATGTTGTTATCTAGATCAACACCCTTCAGGGGAAACTTAGCGTTTTGCAGCCACTGATCCTTGAGACATTGGAAGCTTTAGTGGATCCCAAACATTCTTCTGTAGACAGAAGCAAACTGCACATCTTACTACAAAATGGCAAAAGGTAAATATGGGTGATTGACCAAGTTGGGAGATAGAGACAACTGTCTTACACTTCTCTCAGTAACCTCAACAGTGAAATGTTTAGCATCAATTCCAAACAAAATTATTGTGATTCCTACTTGTTGTAAAAAATACTGACTACTCTTGGCCATGAGGTTTTTTTACCTTATGATTTACTCTCTGTGTCTTCATTGCCATATTTCGCTTTAATTATTATGAAAATTATGTGTTTCACAACATTTTTAAAGAAGGTAGTATAAGTGGGAAGAGCACTTGTCTATCATGTATGCAGACCTGGTTTAATCTCTAGCACCGTAAAGAAGAATTAACATTCAAATTTTCTGAATATTGGGGTATTTTATCAGTTACAAGTGAATTATCTCACATGGCAGGATAGTTTAGCGGTAGAGTGGTTGCCTAGCATGCCCAAGGCCCAGAGTCCCATCCCCAGCACAGTGAATGTTCTGTCCTTATATTATCACAGCATAAACTTCCAAAGCAAGAAAAATCTTACATTCATAGTGTTTATATATTTCTGAGATATTAAAAGTTATGTTTATATAACTGATTAATTTTACCAAACAATTTACTTTTGAGGATTGAGGTTTTGGTTTTTGGTGTTGTGTTTTGTTTTAGACAGTCTTACTATATAGTTCAAGGCTATATAATTCAGACTGGCCTTGAACTCGTGAAGTAACCCAGGCTGGCCTCGAACTCATGGCAGTCCTCTTGTGGCAGGCTCTTGAATGCTGGGATTACAGGCATGCGCCACTACACCCCACAGGGAGTAAGTCTTAAGTTCCATGAGGATTAGAATGTTTTATAAGTGAGCATTTACCATGAGTACTAAGTGGACCTACTTGATAAGGTATCCTAAAAAAGGCACTGTTCTTAGAGCAAAATGTATTAAAGGGTTGTGCTAGTAATCATTTTGGTATAACTTTTTACAGTCTGTCAGAGTTAGAAACAGATATTAAAATTTTTAAAGAGTCAATTTTGGAGATCTTGGATGAAGAAGAGCTGATAGAAGAGCTGTGTCTGACGAAGTGGAGCGACCCCCACGTGCTGTAAGTACGATGCGCTGCTTTCTGGTGCTCCCTCAGTCTGTCTTCCCTCTTTTCTTCCTCAGGGTGGCTTTTCATAGGAAATGTATGTTGGGAAGCAGAGAACATGGGCACTTTTCTTCCCCAGCTGTTTCACGTTTTCCCTGTGCAGTGTGGCGTCTGGCTTGGTTTAACGGTATACTGAGGACACACGCTCCCAGCACTCAGCAGGCTTCCCCTAGGGGGGCTGACTGCTGCATAGGCCTGTATGCCTGCTGAAATAGCCTGCCTCACTACTAGAGGGGAAGAGAGGGAGAGAAATTGGCATCAAGGAGGGAAAAGGTAGGACAAAGGGAAAGGATTAACACCCTCGTACAAATTTTATTGGTTTGATCTAATATAAAAATGTTCATGTTGTAAACTTTTCATCTCTTGGAAATATAGAAATCCTCTATTCTTGAGCGTACTCAAGTTAAATGTTTACATTTTAAATATAATAGTTTGATCTTGTTCTTTGTGGTCAGTGATGTAGCTCAGCAGTGTGTTCTTTGTGGAGAGGTATCAGAAATTCACATATACAGATATCTCTGTAATGAGTATTTCCGTGGTCTGTACAGATTAAGTCAGCATTCGGGGAAGTTGGTTGTTCATAGCCTAATTCAGAAATACTAAGGTAAAAAGCAGTAGGACTAGGAGTGGAGCTCAGTGGCCGAGCACTTCCTTAGCACGCAGGAAGTCCTGGGTTCCGACCACAGAAACCACAGAAGGTAAACGCAGCTGTGTGTTTGGGCTGTAGCATTTGGGTCCAGCAGCAGAAACTTACACACGCTCTTACTTGCTTTGCTTAGGCTGACATATCTCAAATATGATGCAACTGTTACCTACACAGCTCTTCATCCTCCCTCCTAGTCCTGTCTGTATAAAGGAGACCAAAATACGCACTGATTTCATTCATACTTTAACATTATGTAGTCACCTTGGAGTGCAAATGCTCTTTATGTTTGTTTTTTAGTTTTGGCTTTGTTTTACCTGGTAATAGTTTGGGATTTTGTATTTTTCTGTAACAGCTGGCATGCATTTACATGAGTCTCTTAGATTGCACCAAGGAATGCAGTAAAATTAACTAGTCTTTGTAACGCTGGAATCTTTGTTGTCACACTGTCTGTGTAGTGGTCAATATTAGTTCACACAGCCTGTCATAGATGGACCTCAGTGACAGCAATAAAAAGCAGTAGAAAAGACAAAGGCTTATTTTTCACTGGTGGCTGAATGTTACGTGCTAACTGAGGGAATTTGGTAGTCAGTACCAACGATGAGCCTGTTGAGGGCAAACTGACTGTATTAATTCGTAGTGAAAAGAGCAGTGCTGGGATCGACCATGCAGAGGAGATGGAGTTGCTGCTGGAAAACTACTACCGCTTAGCTGAAGACCTTTCCAACGCAGCTCGGGAGCTCAGGGTGCTGATTGACGACTCGCAGAGCGTTATTTTTATCAATCTGGACAGGTAACGGTACCTTTCATAAAACAGTAAGGATCTCCTTTATAATTTTAAGATAATAAAATCTTTAAAAAATTGTCATTTTGGAAGGAATTGCACATCATGATCTGTGGCCACTACCGAGAAGTGGTCCCATGAGTGGTTTGCTTGCTCTCTGAAGGTATAGAGTCAATCCACGTGGTCTCAATGAGATTGATGCCTTGGCTCTGTGTGATCTGAGCTGTTCTCTCCTCCAGCCACCGGAACGTGATGATGAGGCTGAATCTACAGTTAACAATGGGAACCTTCTCTGTTTCACTCTTTGGTCTCATAGGAGTTGCTTTTGGCATGAATTTGGAATCTTCGCTTGAAGAGGTAAGAAAGTCTTACTTTAAATTCTAACCTGTATACTGTCATAGTGAGCTAAATACACACTGTGTCTCAGAATTCATGTGACGTCTTAGACCCCATTGCAACGTAGAGACAAATATGGCCTTCATTACTTTGTTTCCCAAAACATGTAACTGTATGTGAGGAAGTTTGACAGCATACTGTCACACTGTGAGGCAGTGTTAGGTTTTAACTGTTACGTGTCTGGCAGTATACCTGGAAATTGGCATGTTATATTTAGCTCAGTCATCACAACTCTTAAAAATAGGTAAATCATCTCTACTCGGGAGGTGGGAAAACAGGAAAAGTAACTTGCCTCAGGACACAGAGCTAGAAGATAAGAGAGTGAGGGTTTCAACTCTGAGACAGCGGTCCACTTTGCTCTCCTGCCCCCCTTGCACAGAGCGCTGAGCTCTCGGAGTGTTTTCAGAGGCTGTCTTATGGTTCAGTTCTCTGGCAGCGGCCTGAATGTGCACATCAGTGCAGAGCTCTACTGCCTCTTCCTGTGGCTGTTGGCCTGACCCAGTCCACGTCAGCTCTCATTGGGACTGCTGTATAATAACATAAATGTTATGGCACTCTTCCATGGCTGTTGACTGGCCTTAAGATAAAATCCCTCGGTCTGCGAGGCGGTGTTAGTTCTCATTTTAATGTTTATGTGCCTGGCAGTCTGCTCCCCTGCAGCTGCGGCCACCCACAGTTGCTCTGAAGGCTCCTCCTCTGACGGCCCGCCGCCTCTGCACTCTCCCCGCCCCACCCACCTTTGTTGCCTCGTTGACTCCTACCCAGACAAGAAACACAGTTCCCTTCACAAGTAATCCTGCGCTTCCCTCGCGCGCTCTTCAAATCTGCGCACTTGTGTAGGGTCTGCAAAAGATCATAAGCTCCCTGAGGCAGTCAGCAGTAATCACTAATGCTTCTCGTGATGAAATATAAAAGAAAGGGGGAAATACATTTGTTCGTTGGTTCATTCCCTTCACAATACAGAGACTTCTTAAAAAATAAAGTGTGTGTCTAAATAAAGTTATTGCAGTGAAAAACATTGCCGTTAACCCACCTCGGAGAACTCACCCTTGCTTCAAGTACGACTCCTGCCTCTTTCTAAAGCGTGCTGGAGGTCTTCTTTCATGAGTTTCTCTGCAAGGTGTGATCAGAAGTGCAGGGACTGCGGCTGCTGAGCGTGGAAAGGCAGGCGTGTGAGCACATGACCGTGGCCTCGTCCACAGTATCCCTGGGCCTGGCACCACGCAACTCTGGGCTCTTCCCGGAGTCCAAAACAGTGAAAGTTCGGTATTTGGAATCAGCGCAGGACATCAAGGGCGACCGTGACACCACAAGTACAGACATGAGGAGGCTCGAAGAGCGGCCTTAGTGAGTGGCAAGAAGGATGAGACAAGTGCGTCTGAAGCTCTTCTGGGAGGAGGGTGGCGGTGCGCCCTTACGGTAGTGGAGTTTTAGAATTTAAACTTCCAGTGTGTTTCCCGGTCACACCTCCTGTGTTGTTAATATACCGAGGAGTGCTTTCGGCCCATGTAGCAGCAGTAAGGCCCTGCTCTAGTGGAGGCTACATTGTAGAGGAGAGAGGTAATAAAGTCCAGTAAACTAAGTGCGACGAAGAAGTGTGGAGCAGTGGGGGGCTGGAGGGCGCTGGGCAGCGACGCGGGTAACACGCGAGAGCGGTGTCGGGAGGTGTGCTGGGGGTGACGCTTGGAAGGAAGCCTGAATGAAGGGGGGGTGGGAAAACCGGGGGAGAGCGCTCCAAGCAGACGGAGCCGCTGTGCCGGAACGGTAGCGGTGTGGCAGGCCGGCCACGAGGCTGAAAGACGGTGCGCGGGGAGAGCGGCCGAAAATGAGACCAGAGGGACGGCGCTGCGAGGTGACAGAAATTGGACCTCACCTGACAGGTCTCAGAGTGCAGGCTCACTAAGAACATAGTCTAAAATCACCTTCAGGCCATGTGGATAAGGTGTATGTGGCACAGAAATTCATTCAGTGTTTAGATTCCTGATGATCTCTATATATGCAAATATTCCAGCTTTAAAGACTGACTATAATCAGAAAATTCAAATCGTGTGTCCTCATGATTATTTAAATTCATATATATGAAAACAGTAAAAGCAGTTACACGTGGCTTGTAGGTGATTACAAGTTTTTAAACTTTGAAGTAATTTTACTCTCTGGTTTATTCTGATTCTTGGCCTCTGAGTATGAGAGAGGTACTTGTTTTTAGCTTGCTTTGAATGCCAGAGGCTTCCCTGGAACTCTGGGGTAGTAACAGGTAAAGACTCTTTAAGATACCCAGCTTGTGTGATTGAAATGAACTGCTCTCTTTTAGGACCACAGAGTGTTTTGGCTGATCACAGGGCTCATGTTCATGGGCAGCGGCCTCATCTGGAGGCGTTTGCTTTCATTCCTTGGGAGACAGCTAGAATCTCCTTTGCCTCCGCAGGTAAGATGGGCGTGGTTTATAGCACCATCTCCGGGAGTTAGGGTCAGGGGCTCCAAAGTCACATGGGCTGGGCTTCACTTGTCACAGACTCTGTGACCCCGCACAAGTTACTAAACCTCTCTAAGTCTCCCTCAGTCAGCTTAATCCTCCTGCTTCCTGGGATGACTGGCAGAAGTGGATGAGATAGTGTGTGCCGGATTTTGTGCGGAGCTCTGGTAGGCACGGTGCACTTAGATATCAGTACCTCTGGTACGAGCTTCTGTCGTAACCAAACTGAGATGTAGGGACGTGCAAAGCTTTCCTCCTATTTCTCATCTTTGTAGTTGAAGATAGCTCCTTGGGCATAAGTACTTAGGGTGTTAACCCAAGGCTTACAGTCAGTCCTTCCTTCTCTTATCATTTTACTAGTGGTAATTCTTTCAAGAAAGACGCAGACTAAAATTAAGTTTATCCTGCTTTCTTTAGATGTCCTCTTTACCTAAAAAGACCCTTCTGGCAGACAGGATGGAAGTGAAAAACAGCCTCCGGCCAGATGGACTTGGATCAAACAGAAATATTTTAACAACTCGTTAGTAACAACATGGTGGAGACTAAATTTTTTTTATACTTCAGATACTTTCTTTTATAGAGTCATGCACTTGGAGAAAAATCAATATTTAAATTACAGTGTCTGATAATGTTATGGCAGTCACAATACTAGGAACTGATTGTATTTCCCAAATTCTGAGTAAATAGCCAAGTGATTGTTCTATGAAAGGCCAAAAATCATCCTTCCTACAGACTTTAAATACTGCTTTTATAAATAGGGTGTGGGACATAGAGAATAATTTAATGCAAGAATAGACTTACACAGACTTTATTTATACACATAAAGAAAAGTGCAACCTCATGCTGACCAAAACCTCCATGTTTTCAAACCCATAGTTCTGAGGTCAGGTACTGGCAGTTTTTAGTACATGAAATTTTAGTACAGGGAATTCAAGTGGATTTCCTCACTCAGTTGCCTGAAGTGCTGGTGTAATATTTGCTACCCTTACACTCTGGAAGTTTGTGCTTAAAAAGCATCATTGGCATAACCTTTTTTTGATATGGGAGGACAAAGATAGAAAGGATAATCAGCATTTCACTTTCTTTGGCTATAAAGAGAACCTTTGGAAGTAAAGGCTGTTTTATAGCTAATTTGTTGATTCTCTGATTTCTAAAGATTTTTAAACTATCTTGCCCAAAATGAAAATATAGATAGCTCAACTAATGTATATGTGTGTACATCAGAAGTTAACAGATGGGCTTCCTAAAACAGGAAGACAAGTAAATGTTAGAATTCTGGAACTTATTTTCACAATAAGGTTGGTTTAAAACAAAAGGCTAATATGTATAAGTCTGAAAAGTGTATCTTGTGTAACATCTTACCTGCCATTGCGTATTTCCTGGAGGTTCGGTGCAGTCACATCTAGAACATTACAGTTAACATGCCTCCAAAAGTAGTGTGCGCTGCAGACTAGGGTGACCACAGCAGCCCTTACTACTGCAGAGGCAGTAGTGGTAAGAGAATAAAGAGCCCCACCTGGACGGTGCTGAGGGCACCCTGTTACCCTAGTGAGGGGCTAAGGAAGTTTAGGGGTCCGTTTACCCGGTAGTTTGGTGAGAAGACAAAAGTGTTACTGCAGGGGCCGAGATAAGGTACAGTTACAGATGAGGTTCCCCGCACCCTGTGTGTGGCCGTGGGAAGCCCCTAGGGGGGGCTGGAGACTGACCGGAAGGGTGAAATGGGTTGGACTGGTACTTCCCTCTGGGCGCCTCCCTGTGGCTCAGGCACCCTCACAGTATGGGTATGGACGCTGCAGTGGGAGTGCAGACCACCCCTCGCACTGCAGGTCCTCCCGATGATCGTCAGGATCACCTTTGTGAATCGGTGGAGTTCAGTCCACAGGCACCCTACGGAACACTGCACTGCTATTTTTGGTCTTACCACTGTAAAGTAATAAATACTGTAAGGACTTGGAATCCCAGAGGACAAAGTTTACGATCAGGCATAGGCTTGAATTTTGGTCATTTTCCTTCCTTAGTTTATGAGCTCGGGTAAAATAATTTTAATTGGTCATGTCTCATTAGTAAAAGTAATGTAACTACCTCAGAAATCTGATAAATGGAATTTACAAATGGTTTTTTAAATTCTTGAAGGTGATTAGATCAGAAATGATTCAAAATATCAGCCAGCTGTGCTTCCTGATTGCAGAGTGTTTCTTACAGTTCAGGTCTTGTGGATAATGAAACAGCCAGTGCGAAATAATGCAGCACACTGGTTGTAAATTTTAAGTAAATAGAGAACTGCAGTACTTAAAGCTGGTGAATGGAAAGCTACTTTTGGAAAGCATCACAGTGCTATTCCAAACACTGGAATATGTGAAGAAGCAAGCGCTTCAGAGCGTGAACCACAACACTCTTAGCAGAGTTTGTCTCTCGCGGGCTTCTGACCCAGTACAGGCGGAACCGAAGCCTTTTGGTGTGCTGTTAGTGGCCTCGTGCTTCATTCTTGATGGACACGGGCTGTGACATAACCGTTAAAGGGTTTCACGTTAAAAACTTACTTTAAAAAATTAAATAAGTAGAAACATACTTGTTAATGTTATTCCAGCAATAACAGTGTTTTAGAATTGTAATATTAAAGTGATGGTTTTGCGGGTCATACTGGTGCACATCTGTAATCCCAGCACTCAGGAGGTGGAGGCAGGAGGATCGCTGCAAGTTTGAGGTCAACCTGGCTACACAGTGAGTTCGAGGTCAGCCTGAACTACATAACGAGACCCTGTCTCAAAAAAATAAAGTCACAGTGTGAACTCATAATTTCCTTTCATTCCTTTAGTAATAGCTACAGCAGTGATGTAAAGGAGGATGGAATGTCTCGTGAGATCTTAATGTGAAAATAACCAAGGTGAACTGGTGTACATGTTCAGATTTGTATGAATGAGAAAACTACAGATCTTTCCATTTCAGTTATTAAGCTTATCGGAGTCAGTGGTTACAACTACCATCACTACTTAGTGGAAAGAAAATTTCATGTACCTATTGAGATAATACCTTAGACTGTCATGTATTTTCTGTATACCAGGTTTTTACATATTTATCATATAGACTGACCTTCAGCAACAGAAGTGTAATTTATTTTTGACAGAGGATAATATGGCTGAGTAGCCTCTAAACTTAGAGGTGTGCTCCTATTACAGATTTTTAACCTTTACCTTATGCCTGCCGTCTGGAATGTTTAGGCCTTGAGAACACTGCAGATTCTGCAGCCAGTAATGGTCAAGTTGAACATATTCCCACTGGTGGTTCAGAGCCACCCAGCAGCAGCAAGACAACCAAATTACAGCCTTGTCGTGAACAGGTTAAATACATCTTGTTCAGCGAAGCATGGAAACAGTCACACATGGCAGTGGCGACCTGAAAGGGTGCCTCCTCCAGTGCTGACAGAAATGTGCCCGCATCCTGTTCTACACTCACATGTCTCCACTTGCCAGTGAATAAGCCAAGTAATTCCTGATCCCCTAAAAATCCTTCTTTTAAATAAAAATAATTCTTCACATTGGTTGAGCTCCCAGTACGTAGTACCCAGGCCAGACGCTGTCTCTGTGTGCCGCGGTCCCTCAGGACAGCTGTGGTTCTTCCTGCACTGACCCACCTTGTGCATACATCGCAGCCATGGTGGCTTCTGGGTTTCCAGTCTAACCCTTCAGCTAGATTTCTGCTCCTCTTTCCTCCTGCTGGTCTCTGCTCTGTCTCCAGAGAAGCCATGAAGGAATCCTGGCATTGACTCTCTTGCCTTTAGTATTATTTCACCAGCACCAGAGGAAGAAGCTTCTCACAGCACAAAACAAGCAGGTTACTGCAGCTGTTAACTAGCTGCCGTGCCTCTGGGTTTTCAGTGTGGCTGAAATGCTGTGTGCGTTCCTTCCTGCTAAAGGCCCCACACTGAGGGACTCGCCCATGAAACCGCCCTACTGAAAACAGCCCAGAGCACCTGAGGCCAAGGGCCTCATCCCTCCTCTTGGTCCCTCACTGCCTTGGTCCCTTGGAGGCCAGACCTCTGCTGCCGGTGTAGATCCTCTGGCCCAACAAATGGCCCCCTAACATGGGGAGAGCCTCTCAATTCTAGGAGAGTCAAGAGCTCCAGCACCTGCCGGAACAGCCATCTCCAGAAAAGTTTCTGAGGTCACAGGAAGTCAAGTTTTAATTTTACATTTGTCATTTACTATATAAAACAGGAAGTGGAATAAACCTTGTTAGAAAGGACCAGATCACAGTGCTGTGGAGTATCCGTCACCCCACACTCTTCGCTATTCTCAGGGATTTTCTTTGTACAGTGCTTTCTTACACTTTGATCAGAATCAGCCTTGGGGTTGGTCTGCTTCCCATCACTGAGAAAACTCCCAAGTAGCTTAAAAGGAGAAAATGTTATTGTGGTCTCAGTCTCAAGAGGGTTCATCCACAGCCCGTTGGCCTGTAGCTTTGGGCCCGCAATGAGGTGTATAGCATACAGAAGCGTGTAGCGGGGGCTGAGGCCCCAAGACCCCCTTCAGGGCTCACTGCCGTGACCTGCTTCCGGCCAGGCTCAGCTCCGACCGTCTGCACCACCTCCCAGCAGCACCGTCGGTGCGGGCTAAGCCTTCAACATGGAGCTCTAAACGTTCGAGATCCACGTCCTAACGGCTGGCAAATGGAAAGGGGGTGTTTAGGAAGTAATGGCTGGAGACTGTCCTAGGAGATGACCCCAGAGAGCCCTCCCAGGCACCCCTTCAGAGGGGCGTTCTGGTTATATGACGAACAGGTCGGCACACAGGCAATAGGCTAGGGAAGAAGAAAGGCTGAGATGCAAAGGAACTGAGAGGAAACTAGAAGAGGGCAAAGTAACCAGAGTGGTGTTTCACAAACTCCCGTGGAACCGTTTATTTCCAGTGATTGCAAGTCTACTTCCAAGACCCCACCCTGGCTCCGCTGGATGTGCGAGCTGATGCAACAGAATCTCACCCTCATGACGACTTGGCAGGAGACGAGGGCAGGGGAGGAGGTGGAATGAGCTCTCTAGCTGAGGCTGTAGACATGCAGTGCCCCAGAGAGCCGGGCTCCCATAGAACTCCTTCCAGCAGCAATGACAATTTGGTTCTGTAGGAGACACAACACAGTTACTGAATTCATAGCATCTGCTAAGTTCCTGCTGCAGTCTAGGCAGCACGCTATGCTCTGCAAATACAACCCAGCGCACTGGCCAGATCTCACAGTTCAAACACAGATGCCCGTCTCCCTGTTCAGCTACCACTTTCCAACCTGCAGGAACCACAGCTGAGGAAGTTCACCTGGATCCCCTCTGGCACATAAAGAGTAAAAACTACACCAATGCCTGCTTATTCTGGGATCTTTGCAGTACGATATAGACAACATAGGTAGAATACTGAAGACTTCCCCAAAGGCTGCTTTTGTTTTTTCACAGATCAACACCACTGCTGAAACATTTTAGCACCAGTCTTTCAAAGCTGCCCGTAATACCTGCTACAGGTTGTTAAACACATTGGGTGATCCTGGCAAAGTCATGCTTCATAAGGTATGGGTGATCGAACTGTTTTGGTTAGAGAAAGGTGTGAGTTTCTCACTGGCTTACACTTTTAACACTCCTGATAAGAGTCCAGAAATAATAATGGCTAAAATGTGTTAAGTCGTTACCATGTGTCAAATTCTAGGCATAGGGCCGAGGATATAGCTCAACAGCATAGCACCTGCCTGGCAAGTGTGAGGTCATGAGTTCGATTCCTGATACCACCAAAAAAAAAAAGAAACCCACAAATTCTGAGTTTAGCCCTTTGTACTCTCTTTCAATACTCCAGTGTCAGTTAAGAGGGAAAATATAAATTTTCAGAAAAATTAACCAAGAAGCAATTTCTTTTACCTTATAGATGTACTGATTTATTAAATGTGCTTGCGCTTTGGCTATGACCTCAACTTCCTTTCCATTTTCTGGTCAAACTCTCCTCGTTCCTAAAGTCATATGCTCCCTAGCTGCTGCCCTCTGCCCCCTGAGTCATTTCTCCCGGCACAGCATAGGGCCTGACTGCGGCACAGACTTCCGCTGCAGGCTCTGGGTTAGCATACCTTGGCAACAGTGGGCTCACCAGCCTGTTCTATTCTTTCACCTAAACTATATGCTAGTGGGGGCCAGGTCCATGGTTTGGATTTCTTTGCCTGCCTGTCTGGTGCTCAGTGTAACACTTTGAGCACATGCGCATTTGTCCCTGCAGAGGTTCATGACCCCACGGATGGCAGCAGCATGAGAAGGTTCAGAAATCTGAGCAGTGACTACATTTTGGAGGTGTGTGCTAAGGCCATCTAATTCTAGTCTGCTGCTGCCAGTTAAGTACTGCTCACTTAACCCAGAAAGGAGACAGTCTTCAAAGTCATAACTTTCAAATCTCAGAGAAAGACCACTCCGATCATTCTCCAATTTCAGTTTCCGGTTTTTAAACCTCATACCGAATTTATCTACATTGACCATGCTTTAGTGCCTCTCAGTCTCAGATATACACTGGGAAAGTGGAGAAATTGTAATATTGACCCAAGTGAAGTGTAATTAGGAAGATCAAGTTGAAATTTTGTAGAGAAAGGAGTCAACTTTAAATTGCTCTGCAATGATCTCCACCACACCACTGCTGTCTTAAATTGGTATGATTGGTTGATGTGTGTATAGTTTTAGTTTAAAGATGGATTCTTGATGATGTCCACTTTTTTGGGTTTTTTGAGACAGGGTCTCATTATGTAGTCCAGGCTGGCCTTGAGCTCACTATGTTCAAGGCCCAGGGTGGCCTGGAACTCAAAGTGATCCTCCTGCCACAGCTATGTTGTCTAATTTTTTGAAAATGCACAAAATTTAAGTAAAAGCCAAGCTTATGATATACAATATTCTTTGGCCGAGGGTTCTATTTTCTTTACTGGTTTTCTAAAATACTCTTTTGAGAATCCTCCTGTAGTGAAATGACCCTGTGTTGGGGTCAGGCTGTCAGTAAATGGGCCAGCTCACACTGTTACCCACAAGAGGGCGGCTTCACCTCGAGTCTTAGAGGCAGGAACAGGGTCCCGGCACCCACCAAGCCTTACTACTCCCCAGCCCTTCATGTCAGTAAGACTAAGTAGGAATAATGCTCTTTTAACATTGAAGTCAATACCTGTTTCACATTTTATTTAACTTGCCCTGTGTATGAACCTAGTTTTTCAACAGCAGGGAGTTTGTCTTTCTTTTGCTTATATTTCATTGCCTAGCATAGCTCTATACAATATCATACCCTAAAATAAGGGAGTGGACTTATAAGCTTAAAGCTATATTTTAAGGAAAAACTCTCTAATATATGGTATCTTAAAATTTAAGTACGTACACCCTTTGGTTTGGCAATCCTACTTCTTGTGATTCTCACCTACAAGGATATTTGCAGTTATATAAAAATATAGGTGCAAGAATGTTCACTACAGCATTGTCTAATTTTTTTTTAAAAAAAGAACCTAGGTATCTATGAAAACATGAACTAAAGAACTAAATTATGGTTCTTCTAGGCAGTAAAATACTATATAGCTATTAAAAAGAATGGGGAAGAAGTAAAATACAGTCCATAAAAATGAAATGTGGGTGTGTGTGTGTATAGAGTCATACAAAAACTCTCAAAGTCTGGGAGAAAACCGCAAAATATTAACAGTGGTTATTCTAGTGCAAAGGTCAGCAAACGTTTTCCGTTCAGGGTCCGATAACAGCTCCGTTAGGCTCTGTGGGACGTGCGTCTCTGAAGCTCCCTGCAGTAGATGGCAGCCGTACACAGACCATGATGGTGACTGGGTTCTATTGAAATGTTTTCTGAGGACACTGAGACTTCAACCTCACATAAATTTCTTGTCCCAAAATATTCTTAGAATTTTTTTTTCAGTCACTGAAACAAATAATGACCGTTCTAATTCTGGCAGAACAGAAACGAGGAAGTGACAGCATTATGTATGCTTTTTTACTTCCGCCTGGATGTTCCTTTTTTCAAATAAAACTAAAACCTAAGTAAATTTTTAAAATGAGATCACCAAATCCTGGCCCTGGAATGGATACAAACATCACAGAAAAGAGTCCTCCTACTCACCTTCTCCTTTGACCTCACAGAGATCAGGGAACTCCCGAACCTTGAACTTGCCTGTAAAACATGCTCTGTTAATGGGCATCTGCAAACACACTGTAATGTTGCAAAAGTTGAAAATGGGAGAAAAGGGCACTTTTTTGGTCATTTTTCTTTCTTCAGTCCTTCAAGAAGTACTTACTTCAGGAGAAATTACTACATATTGGGCCTAAAACAAATGGGAGAAAGGGACGATTAATGGTCTTACTGCTCATGAGATTTCCAACCAATTTTAATTGTACTTTCATGCTTGCATTTCAACATTTCCCGATTATCCTTACAAATGTGCGTGTCCTTTGACCCTGTAAATCCCATATATAGGAACTTAGCTCCCAGAAAAAAATCAGATTATAGAAATGTGTGTATGTGAATATTTGTCATTATTATACTTAACAGTGAAAACTGGCCAAAGTGACCGATAATCATCACATAATGGGTAAATAGTTTATAGATAAAAATACTATACAGCTAACATATACATACATATATATATGATTATGCTTACTATATACTTGATAAAATTAATCTAGTATAAGGATATCAGATAAGAGGAATCTTTTGTAGTGCTGGAGACTTAAATCCAAGACCTTAGTACTGAGGTACATTCCAGCCCTTTTATTTTTTGAGACAGGGTCTCACTAAATCAGTAAGTGGCCCAGACTCAACTTGAATTTTTGATCTTCCTGCCTCAGCTTCCTAGAGTGCAAGGATTACACATGTGTGCCACCATACTTGGCCAGAAAAATGGCTATGATGCAGGTTGAGTATCCGTTATCCAGAATGCTTGGGACTAGAAGTGTTTTGGATTTTCTGGTTTTTTGGGGGTTTTTTTCTATTTTCAGATTTCAGAATATATGCATGTACATAGATACCCTGGGGTGGGGCCTAAGTCTACACATGAAACGCATGTGTGTTTCATGCATACTTTGTACTCATGGCCAGGAGGAAACTTTATACAATATTCTAATTTGTGCATGAAACAGTTTCATGATCTGGAATTTTCAACTTGTAGCATCATGTTGACATTCAAAAAATTTTAGATTTTGAACCATTTTAGATTAGGAATGCTCAATTTACTTAATTTTTAAAATCAGATTACAGAATTGTGCACAAAATTGTACAGAATAGGATCACAATTGTTAATTATTACAATAGTATATTTTTAAGAAAAAAGTTTTAGAATCAGATGTTGGTTGAAATCTTTGGTCTGCCATTTAGCAGTGGCAGATTTTCTCTTATCATTAATTTCTTTGCCTGTAATTGGGCGTAAGAGCAACTTCCTCACCTTGGTATGGATTACATTATATGTAGTTCTTAGCATGTGCAGAGTAAATGCACAATGGACAGTAGCAGTTCCACAAAAAATACCAGGACACACTAAAGGTTAACAGGCACTTAGCCTTACACAGTAGAAGTCTAGGTAGGTGATTTTTAATTTTCTTCTTTGTACATTTTTGGGCTTTCTTAAATTTTCACAGAAACTTTCAATCATTTTGCAACGTTAAAATATTTTGTAAATTAAAAATAGGGCAGTAGCCAACCCTTAGAGGTTCAGTGGTGTATAACTTATAGAAACACACCATGGAAGAGGAGTAAAAGTAGTAAACAAGAAGCAAAAGACTGGAAGTTCTAATGAAACCATGCTAGCCCTAGCCACCGCCTCCTGCTGCGGCCCCGAGGCATACAGGGCCCAGGACACCAAGTCCAGCTGGCCCTGAGATCTAGGGCCTGACGCTGCACAACTATAAGACCTGCAGGCTGCTGGGGGAGTGGCCGTCTCCTGACCCCATGACCCGTGAGTTCAGACAAGGAAGGCTGCTTCATCTCGTAGCAGGAAGCAGAGAAGAGCCAGGGCGGGTCAGGGGCTGAGAACAGGATGCACCCTCCAAAGTCACGCCCCCAGTGCCTGCTCCTCTAGCTGGGTTCCATCAGTCAACAGCCCCCTCAGCCATGAACTCATCCGAGGACGAAGGCATGGGAGGTCAGCGCCCTCACAGTCCAGGCCCGTCTCACCCTGCCTCTGAATGCTGCTACACCGAGGATAAGCCCTCAATACAGAGCCTTTGGAGAACACGTCCTGCCATCACAAGGAACCACCGAGGGATCACTTCCCACAGGGTAGAGAGTTCTGTAGAGCACCTAACCTTCTCTTCTGGACACGGCGTTATCCATGATTTGCATTTGCCTGTCATGTCACCAAGGGAGGTGTGATTGCCATTGTATATGTAAACTCGTCCGTCTTCTCCCCCAAGCAGTCCAGGGGTTACATCTGTGATCCTCAGAGGGGCAGCCATGATGATTTCATCTGCAAACAACAAAACCTGGGAGAAATAAGTGTCCGACTCCTCTGTATCCTTCCCGTTTGGATCCTGACCCAGTCTCCCACACCTAATTAGCATTTCCTGTAAATTGTCTGCCTCAGTTTCCTCCTCACACAGACGCCTGTTTCCATCTTGTCATTCATCCATTGCAGCTGACGTCATGATCCTTAACGTTGCATCATCAGAAGTGCACCTCTTACACATCCAGTTTTGATCCTGCCTGGGCTGTCACCTATGAGGGCAGAGCCTCGTTCATCCAGTTAGGGGACTGATCCTTCGGGCAAAGTGACGCCATGCTTGAATGAATGTGTCTCCTTACCTACGCCATCACTGTCCAAGTCACTGAGGTGCAGAACTCCGCCAAAGCGTGAGAAGCGGCGGTCCCCACTGAAGGTGCTGAGCAGGGTGGGCTGCATGTCCTGTGTCAGTGTGTATATCCGAGTGTTACCCCCTTGGTGCAGGGTCATGGTCAGGAAGGCCATCTTAGACTTGTCATCTGAAACCAGCCAAAGGACCTGCTGGCATCACGGGGGTAAAGACAGGAACACCCTGCTCTTATGTCAGGCTGTGAAGCTAAGGGATACAGTGCACCCAGAAGCATACAGGGCCGCATTTTCCAAGCCAGGGGGAGGTACGAATAGCTTGGGACCAAGATGTCACACGCTCCCACCAGGCTCCTTCTTCCAGTCTTAGCGCCTTTAGCACAGTCCCCATACAACCACTTCATTTGTACCTCACAGACTGCCTTGGTCTCTCCCCTGACTCACAAATGGGAATGGACTCTGGATAAGTCCAGGCTCTTCCCAAGGCCTCATCCAACACCTGCCTAAGACTTGACTACGATTGGGGCCCTTGTCTCCTCACTACACTTTGCCTATAATAAACCTAAACTATAACCCAGTGTATTTAACTCTAGGCCTTTGGACATGATGTGTCTCTGCCAGGGGTAGGCACCTCTTTCCCAACCCTTTAGCTCCCCGATACAAGGCCACCGCCAGCCACATCTGCTTTTCCTCCAGAAGTTGGTCCAGTGCTCCCTCTGGAAGCCTTTCCTACCCTGCCATCTAACACAAGTGCCACTGCCTCAGCTCCTGGGACACCCGACGCCTGTGCCTTCTTCAAACCCACATGCAGGACGGCAACAAGTCCTGCTCACCCGGGTCTTCTGCGTGATGCAGTGTGTTCCACATGTCATGGGCCATGTCATTCTGTGTACTTTACCTAGCACGGTGCCTAGAGCCACAGAAGCACTCAACACAAGTTTGGTTTTTTAATGAATTGTGAACAAATTCAAAACTAGTTAGATTTTTGGCTATAATCATTTGGAACACAGCTTTGATAGAAATCAGTAGTTTCTTTAAAAAACAATAATGGCATCTGTGGGTGGGTGGGATTGGTGGTCCTCAGAGAGGCCTTCTGTGAACAGGGTATGTGGGCAGCAGTGGTGGTAAAAGTCTCACACCAGGACCTGTTCATTATTGTGTGTGCAACTAATGTGACTGTTTGTGGCAGATCATCCACTGGAAGAAGCAGAGGGCTCATAGCAGTCAGGGATAATCAGAAATGACAGAGACCAAAAAATAACTCAGATAACTCAGAGAGTCCTTTAAAAAGCTTGGGGTTCTGGGGCTTTCTGATAGGACAGTACATGACCTACCCCAACACAATACACCCCCCAGGGAACAATGTTATGAAAGTCCAATAGTTAATATTCAGATTAAAGTCCAAAGTATCAAGAAAGGTTGAAATGAGAAAAACCCTCATTTCTTTCCTTTTGTGCCCTTTGCAGGGAACTGAAGCTCTCTGGAGGGACAGGAACGTGGTAATACTCAGAGCTCTCTGCTTCCAGCTTCTCCCACAGCAAGGATTGTGAGGCCTGATGCACTGTCTGCAGGATGGACATCGCCACTGGTCCTGTGGGACACAGGGCCACAGCCATCCTCCTGCCAGGCAAGGCCTCGGGTCCTCACACCTCTGCCTTGTCTGCTGCAGCCAGATTCAAATCTGCCATGCAGACCTCCATGCAGGGATCCCACCTCATGTCTAGCTTATAAGGCAAAAATCAGAAAGCCTTCAAGTGGCTGCCCCCCTCTAGGACCATCCTCCAGCCTGGCTATTGCAGTTGAAGTACTGAAGTACGTATTTTCACAGGTACAAAGGTACAGGAGAAGGAGGAATAGTGTCCTAATTGTAGAACAGGATGACGAGAGTTAATAGTGCATATTCCCAAATAACTAGAAAGAAAGTTTTTAAATGCTCTGGCCACAAAGAAATGATAACTTTATAAGGTGATGGATGTACGAACTACCCTGATTTGTTCATTGCATAATAGTATAATTATGTCCTATAAATATGTATAATTGGTATGTGTCAACAAAAAATTAATTTAGGGCTAGGAACATAGTAACTCAGTGTAGAGCACTTGCCCAGCATGTGCAGGGCTCAGGGTTCAATCCCCCGTCTCAACAAACTAAAATCAGAAGCATTTATTTTGATAACCATTTAAGTAACTCAGGAATCTACTTCTCAAATGGTTTGAAATGCCCAGGGTGCAGAAGAGGTGTGATTAGCACTCCCAAATAGCTAACAGACTTCACATTCTAGTAGACAAGCATATAATTTCGAATAACTTCATCAAAATGCTATTTTCAATTCTCAGAATTTAGAACAAAAGGATTCAGATACTTCAAGATTTAGCCACTGAAAACACCTCCACCTGACATGCAAAATAAAGGATTATGATGTACATTTTAGACCACTAAGAAAAAAATCCCGCACAATGCTTTAGAATTTCTATATCTAATATTTATAAAAGTAACTCAGAAAACCCTTAGTTAAAAGGGCTGTATCCAGGGCCTTTGTGAATGCCCGAGTCCTAGAGTCCAGCGGTAGCACAGAGGCCCTACCACAACACTCACACCTTCTGGCTGAGGACCATGATATTTCAGACCTTGGCTGGCTTTGTCATTGTGTCTTCAGGACACCAACCCCAGGGTTTTATTTGGGGAACAGTGTTTGGATTGTGTAAAGACACAAGTGTTTGAATTATTTCTTTTTTGTCTTTTTTTTTTTTTGCAGTACTGGGGATCGAACTCAGGACCCTGCGCTTGCTAGGCAAGCGCTTATTCCACTGAGCTATATCCCCAGCCCCTGAATTATTTCTTAAGTGTAAGTTTTCTCCAGCAGCAGCAGAAAACCAGAGCTTCTGTGAAACCTAAGTGCACCTCACACAGCTGGTCTCCCCAGCGAGTGACAAGAAGGGGACATCACCAGGCAGTGGGCGCAGTGACTTAGAAAGGCTGCACACTGCTTCAAGTCATGGGCCTTCAGAATTGCGGTGAAACAGGCAGAAGTCAACAGTAAACTGCCAAATATCAGCGTCTGTTGCACATGACCATAACAAAAGGTAGATTATTTAAAGCAGCATAAAGGAAAAGATTTATGTAATGTACATATTTCTGGGGAGACAGACATAGGTACATAGAGATCTATTTATACATACAGATTTTAAGCAAAAGATTGTGCACATTACAAAATTGTATATTCTGCTTTTCACATTTCTGCCATTTTTAACCTTACATTTGCTATTATAAATTATGCTACAATAAATCCCCACACTTCTATTTCCAAAGAATAGTTCTTAGAAGTGGTCCATACTGCATCCCTGGGAATTACTATTTCTAAGGTTCTTATGTTGCCAAAACTCTTCCCACAAAAGGTCTACCGGCGCAACTTCACGCAGCATCTGAATGCCTCCTTACCCCAGGTGTGCCGTCACTGAGAGTGATCCCTTTCATTCTGAGGTCACCCTGTCCTCACTATGCAGCACCCTACAACCCCCAACAGGGGTGCACCTGTCTGAACTTGTTCCCTATGAAAACACTAGGCTTTCACCCCTTCAAGCTGCCTGCAAGTAGAACAAACTTCTCAAATCTGGATAAACCTGTACCTAAGCACTTAGCTTCCCAAACTGCACTCTAATGTGCTTTGGCGAACGCAGTGATTTTTGAGTTTGCAAAGGCACCCTGGGTGTTGGAAATGGGCCCTCACTTCTACATGAGAGCCCACATTCCTCTCAGTGATGTCCTGTCTTTGCAAAGCTGGTGTTCATAGCAAAGCAGGGTGGACTGGGAAGTGAGACCACGGGGTCTAACTTGGCACCAGGATTGGAGATGTACAGCGCCCAGAAGGAGCTGCATGGTTGGGACACAAATACAGGGCGCATGGCCCATGCAGCCGCACAGCACGTGTGTGGAATGCCAAGACTTGGCACGGTGTTCGCTCACCACTGCACAATCTTAGTTCTTTAACAAGGAGACTCACGTTTTCAGTTTTATTTGGCACTGGGGCGCTCACATTGTGTGGATGGAATGTAATTTAAATGGGACACGGGAGCAAAACTGACAGATTATATTACTGTCAGTAACCCAGCTGTGACATTATCATGTTTTACAAGATGTGATGGTTGGGAAAACTGGCTAAATGCTACCTGACTCTCAAGTACTTCTTCTGACTGAGTGCCAGTTTATAGGTAGCTCAAAATAAATGGTTTAATTTGTATAATACGTATGATATTGCTTTCTGTTTTATTTTATAATTAAAAAAAAATAACACAGTAAGAAAGACACCAAAACCGGGACCATTTGGGGAGCTATAACTCTCAGCCCTCCAATAGAACAGTGAGGAAAATAAGATCAATAATGTGTGTTGCAAGAGTTCAGAAATCACTAAACTCTGCAAAGAAAAAAGGGGGGTCTATTCCAATGATGAATTAGCACATTTTGATGCTGAGTCAGCAGTTAAAATGCTAACTTTGATGTTTTAATACTGTGTCCTTTTTTTAAAATACAGTGTCCTTTATCATTGCGGTAAAATTTTAGCCATTCCTCGGCTGGATTCATTTGTACTGATTACTCAAGTCTTTCCCATTTTGTATGAAACTGAAATCTTTCTGACAAATATTGACAGCGATTCCACCTCCAGGAGTCCATCTAAAGCACCAGTCAGAAAGGTAGTTAAGGTTTTTGTACATGCATTTGCACTAGTAGGGGTACAAGTGGAAACAGCCTGTATTTCCAGGTAAAACATGATCCTGGCCTATGCATAAGGAAAAACAATACAGGTATCAAAAGTCATACATTAGAAGGATATGTAATATGCTCAAGATATAAATAAATTTAAAAATCAAGAGTAAAAAATATGGCCTTGGTGGTGCACGCCTATAATCCCAGCACCTGGAAGGCTGAGGCAGGAAGATTGTCACGAGTTCAAGGCTGGCCTGGGCTACAAAGTGAGTTCAAGATTAGCTTGAACTGCACAGTGAGATCCTGTCTCAAAAACACCAAAAAAAAAAAAAAAAAAATATATATATATATATATATATATATATATATATATGGCCTTAAGTTTTTACATACATGGGTAAGATTCTTTTTCTATATTTTGTATAATTAAAAAAATATAGTATAAAAATTTTTTAAACCTTCCTACAGTAAAAGACATGTTGCCATTATTCACCCTCAAGGCATTCTCCTTGGTTCAAACAGTTACCCCACTGTGATTGCAACTTTCTGAAGGAGTCCTCAAAGTTCTCTTTTGCAAATGTCTTTAGTTGCACTTTTGTGCCTGCTTTGATGTCTTGAATCAGTGCAAACCTTTACCTTCCATAGTCATCCTGACTTTGGGGAAGAGCCAGAAGCTGCGCAGTGCCAGATGTGCGGAAGAAGCGGGCGTGGACACAGACCAGGATGTTTTCACAAGCCTGCCTTTCTGCCGGGTGGCATGGGGCAGCAGAGCTCACTGAATTTTTTATCACAGCTTTGTGAAGACACTCACAAAAGCAGATCCCAGAACTGTTTCAGAAAGTGATAAAAAGGGTGGGATATGTGTGTTCAAAAGGAGGGGGGCAGTTTTAAGGGGAAATAATGGCAATGTGTGTTTTACTGTAATAAATATTTTAAATTTAAACATTCACCATGTTTATATCACCTTTGTATCTTTCCTTATATTTTCACAGGTTTCAGCAATAAACATGATTCGCTTTTATATTCTAATGACAGTTGGCTTTCGTTGTAGTTTTTAAAATTTTTAGCCCCATAAAGTAAGCAAAAGTAAAAAAAAAAAAAAAATAGTTTACTAAAATACATTCTCAGAATAGACCTATTCCCAGTAAACTAGTAAAATTCTTCAGCTCCAATATCAATGGGTAGAAGCTATAAAAACAGTTACTTTCAGATACCCTCTCCAATAAACTTTGAAATAGATATGATATCCCCTACTATATGCCTTAGAGGGGTAAGTAACTCTGAAGTTACACATCCTACTAACCCTACTAAATAAAAAAGAAAATGTAAAACCAGTTTATTTTTTGTTTTGTACTATTGAAGATTGAATCATTGAACATCCCCAGGCCCATTTTTTATCTTGTGCTTTGAGACAGAGTCTCATTAAGCTGCCTGGGCTGAGCTCACACTTGGAATCCTCATGCCTCAGCCTCTCACAGTGCTGTGTTTACAAGCCTGTACCCCACACCCTGCTTAAACCCAGCACTGGCTGGCACTGGTTTTCACACCTTTTTCATGAGACATGGTCAGAGACCCTCACGAGTAAAAGAAAGCAGGTACGTGCATATAACCTACCTCGAGTCGGGGCCCCAACAAGCAGCACTTGGGTCAAGGTCCCATTCATCATGACATGGCCGCTTGACAGTGAAGTGCCCAGTTTTGCCATGGCCTGTGAAACGCAGCAGGTCAGTGCCATGCAGCTAAGACTTCCAATAGTGCCCACTGTCCTGGGGAGGGAGGGCTGGTGTACCTTGTCCCCGGCAATGGAAAACCCACGCTGACCGCTGAACGGGAAGTAGCCATACACCTTGCCAAGGCTCTGGGTGTCCCTGTACCTGTGGAGCCAGCGGCCTGACCTGGAAGGAGAAGTGGGCTGAGCTCAGGGCACGGTACAGAGCCACTGGGGATCCACCCTCACAGGCCTCCTGTGCACCCCATTCCCTGATACTGGTCCAGGAAGGAGGCAACCACTAAAGCTAACCCCACCAGCATCCAGCTCCTCCGGGCCCCTTGGCCACCATTCTGCCTCCCACCTGACAGCAAGTATGGGGACACTGCTGTCCCAGGCAGAATCGTGCTGATGTTAAATTTCTGGACCCCAGAATGATGCTATATTTGGGGATGGGGTAGAGAAGTGACTGTTAAAATGAGGCCACTGGCTGGGCCCTCACCCTAGCTGACTGGTGTCCTCACAAGGTGAGATGAGGACACAGACAGGTACAGGTCAGGCCAAGAGAAGGCATTAGAAGAAAGCAACCCTGCCGGCACCTCGGTCCACAACTTCCAGCCTCCAGAACTGTCGGACAGTAAATTCCTGTGTGTGATTAACCTGTGGAGCTTTACCATGGCAGCCCTGGCAAACTAATATACTTACCAATCATATTTCTCACCTAAGATGGAGAAGCAGAGCTCTCCCAAACTCCGCTTGTCCTTCCAAGGGCAAAAATGCCCTCACCCCTTTGCCTATGCCCACAGTGATGGCCTGTCGCAACAGGCACCCATCTGGCCTGTGCACCTTGGTCCCCGGGCCCACACCTGCCTCACCTGCTCACATTCTTCCAGGTCGGGCTCCCCACCAGCAGCAAGGTAGTGTTGTTCACTGTGACTCCATGAAGGGAGTAGCCAAACCAGGCAAAGTCCTCCTTGCCTCTTACCAGCCAGTCAGCCGCCTCCACGTTCAGCTCTCCTGAACAAGACAGCAGCCCCTTCACAGCCAGGGAGGACTGCAGGGGGCTGACGAGGAATAGGCTCGTTCTGAGCTTGCCCCAGAACTCACAGGCTTCGTACTGATCCCAGAATGCCAGTGTCAGACTTAGATCACACATTTTACATCTAAACATGTTCCAGAGCTCACGTCTGGCAGGTGGGGATGCTATCTGGCAAGGTTCCTCCCTGGACGGGTCAGAGCACCCCAGGCAGCCTGTGGTCCTAAGCCTGTGGTCCTTTGCATTTCTGCCTCACTCTGCAGCAAGAAGTGGGTGCCTTTTGTATGCTCAGAAGAGCTACCCACATCACTTACTAGACCATCCGTAAGAGACTGCTGGAGAGTCTTGGTGACATTACGTGGAAGGAAAAGACACCGAGAGAAGCGTCCCAGACAGAAGGGGGCGCCGTACCTCTGCCCCCTCCCCCACGGGGCTCTACCTCTGCTCCTCCGGCAGGGGCCAGAATAAAACGCAGCCACCACGCCTTTCTGCTTCCCTCCACCTGGTGCAAAAGGCGAGCCAATCACCAGGTCGGGCTCGCTGTCTCCGTTCATGTCTGTGGCCAAGAGCGTCCAGCCCAAGTTGCAGTAGACATCCTGCCAGGAAACCAGAAGCATGTTTGACTCAGCCCCGGAGGCACTTGGGGTGCAGTTTCAGGCTCCTGCACCAGGCCAAGGTGCTAAACGTACCTGGCAGGAGATGGTGATGTCAGGGGAAGAAGACAGTCTTCCTTGTTTGGAACCAAAGTAGATGTACACCGCACCCTAGATGAGGACACACAGAGTGGAGTGCTTAGGTGGGGACAGCTCCCTTTAAAAGCAGAGCGCAGGCTAACTGTGAAATTAACTACCGCCATTCCCTGTGGGCCTAACAGACCTGTCCCCTTCCCTGCTGCTGGGCTGATGGCATTTTTAAAAATCGGTCCCTTCCATCAGAATGAGAGCCCCAAAAGCAAAACAGTCGTTTTTGTCTCTGCCTCCCAACATCATGTTCAGGGTTGGTCAGATCACTGTGCAGTGTGTTTGCAGGGTGACTTACTCAACCCCTGTCCCCTCCAAGGCCCACCTCGCTGTCTGTTTCTTCACCAAAGCCTCCCTGCCAGCCCATCACACCGCTGAGGATCACGCCATGCACGGTATCTGTGTCAGTCACCGGCCAGGGGACACACTGTGCTGTTTTTCTGTGTGATGAGTCTGTTCTCTTCCACCTCACCTGTCTCCATGCCCACTGATTCTATAAGCATTTGCTTTCCATCATGTGCCAAGATGTAGGCACACAGTGGCATGGAGAACCCTTCCCTGCTCTCTCCAGAGCTGGTGGACAGCTCACTATGATGCATCTGTGGTAGGTACAAATGGGACAGGATGTTACGCAAGCAGCAAGAAGCATCAATTGGTCCCGCCCAGGGGTTACGGAACACCGCCTCCAAGGAAAGACACAAGGTAGCTGGGCAAGCCAAGGTCCTGCAGTAAGAGTCTGCCAGGTGAGCTCAGGAAGTAACATGACGTTCTAGAAGTTGGCTCTGGGAAGGACCGGCCTGGGAGGGTGGGTAACGGACCAAAGGCCTTTGACCTCCAAGGTCATGCAGCACCCATGTTGTAAAGAACAAGTGGGAAGGAGGCCCATGGGCAGTGCCCAGGATCTTGGCTCTTGGTAAGAAAACTGGCAGCAAGCAGTTCTGGGCATGAAAGGCGAGGCCCCAGGGGATTCCTGTGGTGACAACAGGAGGCCACACACAAGCTGCCCTCTATCTCCCTTACTAGCTCTCACTTGGAGCAGTGCTGAAGGAAAGACTGAAGTACCTGGCTGAAGTAAGGCCAGGGAGGCAGGAACAGATGCCATGTGGTAACCCAAGGTCACTCGGGAACCAGTTGGGGACCTGAGCTGGGTTGGCACGTAGAGGACATCTGCCCTGCTCCAGGACTCTCCCAGCAGGGCATCCCTCGTACCCCACTTCCCCTGACCCTCGGGCTTACTTTGTATGTGAGCTGCTCAGAGCCCACGGAGGGCGCTCCCACAGCCAGGTCAGGCACCCCGTCCTTGTTAAAGTCCAGCACAGCCACAGCCGAGCCAAAGCGACCTGAGGGCTGAAGAGACACAGGTTATACCCTGGGCTCAGCCCCAGCCTACTCAGAGCTCTCAGACTCAAGGAGAGACCCTGGATGCCACCTACCGCCAAGGCTAAGGGCCCCCCAACCTCCCAGCCTGTCACACAGCTGTGATAGCAGCTGAGCAGCTCTGCCCTGGAGACTGGAGGCACGTCTGTCCACCTTTAGGGGACACCAGGGGGCTGGAAAGTAGATGAGTCCATTTATAGCTCCAGGTTAGCAGAAGATGGGTCTTGCGTGTTTTCTATCACAAAGCAAAACAGCAGATTCCTTGCAAGCATCACATACACCAGCAGCTAACATGGGCTGAATACTCAGCATGTTCTAGGGCCACGCTGTCCAGCGCAGTAGCTGCTAGCTAAATATGGTTATTTGAGATAAACAGCATTAAACAGTTAAAAAATCAGTTCTTCACTTGTACTGGCCACACCTCAGATGCTCAGAGGCCTGCACTTGGTGGCTTCCAGACCGGATGCCACAGTTCTAGAACATTCCACCCAGGAAGTTTATTCCTGTGACACAGGAAGTTCATTCCAACCACACAGAAAGTTCTTATGCAAATGTGCTACAGTATACTGCTCTCAGCACTTGATGGAGATTAAGGTGGGAACTGTCTCCATCCCCACTTGGTTTGCAGATGAAAAACTAACTCTCTTCAGTGACAATTTTCCTCTTATTTGGATTTTCTATACTTTATTCTTTGTACTGTCTAAAATCCTTATAGGTCTAAAATTAACTCATCAGTTCTCCAGTTCTTACACAACCTTACACAAGACACAAGAGTGTCTTGCACAGTAGTGCCTGTCACACTGCCAGTGTCCCAGTGCCTTATCTGTGACTTATAAGATCATTTCTTACACTGCCAATGGCACCTGGAAAGCACTCTTTGATGAGGTAAGAACCAAATAGACCTGAAGACTGCTTGGGTAAGAACCTCTAGGGACAGAACCTTTCGTCACCTGCAGCAGTGCTGTCAGCACCTGCCTGCCCGCCTGAGCAGCAGGAAGTATTTGAGCAGGCAAGGCCTCAGGGTGTCCATCCCTCCTCTGCAGGCCAGAGCACAGTCTCACAGCACCCCGGGTCCATGTCCCCATCATGTCACCAAGGTTATCACAGAAGGACAGGAAGTACCCCCCTACTCTGTAGGAGCTCGGGGGCCACACTCTGCACAGTGGTGGGGGGAGGAGGAGCAGGAAAAGTAACAGGAACAGACTCATTTATTTGGAAATCTTCCTTGTAGCGTCAGGAGGCTCCAGAACACAGGACAGCCTGTGGGACCATGGGACCTCCTGCCCTGGCCAGTCCAACTTATTTACACACCTGGGACCTGGGGCTTCTCTCCTTAGAGCCTGAACTAGATCATAAGCCACTGGATTCTTAGCTTTTTTAAAGTATGGCCGGGTATGACATCTTACATTCTCTTTACAGAATTTACGAAAGAAGAAGTATCTTGCCCAGGTACAGAACAGCAGTCTGATTCCAAATTCAGGCCTCCTACCCCAGCTGCATGAGGCTGCACACCAAGCCCACACCCGCCCACATCTCCAAAGGCCCCTCCTCATCAGAGACTGGCGGCTCACTCTGCCTACCCTGCTCTGCACTGGTGGGGACCAAGGCCCTGGTAAGCTCTCTGGGCCCAGCAATGGCAGAGGAATTAGGGCTCAGATCCATGAGGAATAGCGTACCTGGACAGCTACTGTGAGTTTCTTTGGAAATAAGCATTCAAAGCAAAGGAGTAGAGGCTGGGGTGTAGTTCATGCCCACAGCCAATGTGGGTGTTTCATTTTCCCACCAATGTTCCATAATTATGTAAGGTGTGAACACAGAGGAATGGGGCAAGGGCCTATGGGGACTCTGTTTTGTCTCTGTACTTTTCTGTGCATCTTAGAAAGTTACACATATGTCTTATATAATCAAGAAATCACATCTAACTGGCCACTCAAGAAGTTCTAAGACTTGTGTCTTAGAACCCATGAAATATTTAAAGTTAAGGACACGTGAGCTAAACAACATGAATGTGATTTTAAAAATTTTAAAAAACACCATGCAATCATAGGCCACCAACTGTTTTCCTGTCACAACTTGATCACCCCAGGGAGTTTGCCATGGGACACAGGCTGTGGCTTCTTACTCCCTAGAAGAGAAAGATAGATCAGGCCTCACCTGGGAGCCCTCCAGGACCATATGCGCCTCCTTATCCAGGTCCAGGTCAATGGGGGGCAGGCCCTCGTCTCCGCCGTAGACCAGGTACACACGCCCGACCTGGAAGTGGCCGAGGTGGCTATAGCCCGGTGCGCCCACCACAAGGTCGCCGTGCCCATCTTGGTTGAGGTCCGCTGAAGCCATGGCCCTTCGGGAAGAGAAGGACTAGAGCGGTCACCACTTAGCAGGGCAGGGAAACCACCGGCTGCCTCTTCACGCTCTAGACCCCATTTGATTTTCTCTTACTGATTGCCCAGCCTTTAGGACAATGGTAATGTCCCCAAGGAGGCTGCACTGTCTGGGTGACACACCATCTCACGCTGCAGGGGAAGCCTGACACATTGCAACCTCTGGGCACCTGGGCACCTCATAACCTCACAAAGCATCATGTCTCCTGGGCTCCCTGAGTTCAGAGGACAGTTGAACCCCGTGCAGCTGCCAGCTTTCCAATCTGCTCAGCTCATGTCAGCGTCATGCATTAAAGATGAGCCTGCATTTATTTCCGCCAGACCTACAGAGGGTACCTTTTACCAGGTTAAATCAAGCACCCAGCATATTTAGTGGATGTGTCCAAATGGGATTCATGACCCAGCAGATTACAGAGATGGACAACCAGAGCCAGGGGTTCAAAGTCATTATCACGGCTGGAAAGTCCAAAAGCCATGTGTTTATTCTGGTCCCACAGAGAATCCTCAGCAGAGCCCCACAGCTCCTGGTTCCCTGATGCTCCGCGCTGGTTTGCAGTGGCCCTGGACAGCTGCCTACATGGCTGCCAGCCCCGCAGCGGGCCTTCTTTAGCTCGTTTAGGAAGTTGGCCAAGAACCATCACTGGCAAGTGCATGGCAGGAGAGGGATGGGGTTCGCCCCCCAGCCTCCTGTGCCAGATCTGAACACATCAGGGACCCAAAAAGGAAGGACTGTCAGTGAAGTGCTCTGAGTAAATGCATGCTACCCAGATTTATCAAATGTGGTTTTAATAGAGTGATAGCAAATGCTCCAGAAAACAGTCATTTTTGTACACTTGGGCCAAGGTTTAGATGAATTTTAAAATCAGAGAAATCTCTTAACAATCTCTTTATAAAATTATGGTGTAAACAAATCACTATTATAGCCCTCTGCTTGCATTCTTTTAATGTGATTAGATTGCAAAAACAAACAAACAAAAAATCTGTAAGACTATATCCCCAAGACCACTGGAGCTTTACAAATACTATGTAAAAATAAAACTTTATCATAGCTACTTAGCAGAATGCAAGCTCCTTGTATTTAAATATATTTGGCCAACTTTAAAAAGATCATTTCATCTTTAAAATAACCTGCCAGGCATGGCGGCACATGCCTGTAATCCCAGCACTTGGGAGGCTGAGGCAGGAGGATCATTGTGAGTTCAAGACCAACCTGGGCTACAGGTGAGCTCAAGGTCAGTCTGAACTACATAGTGAGACCCTATCTGAAAAAGACAAAAAAGTAAATAAAATAAAATAGCTCATCCACATTATTTTTCTGATGATGAGCTGATTGGAAAATAAGATAGTAAGGAGTGCTATTTGTGAACAAGTGGATGAGATCTGGGTGGAAACATTCCCAAGGCAGACAGACTTGTACATACCAGCCCAGCCTTGCATAGGGCAAGGACAGGAAGTAAGATGCTGCAGGCTTGGACACTTGCTTCAGGGACTGCTGGGAGCTGCCCATAAACACGGTCCGTAGGCTCCTCTCCAAATTCTGGTACACAAAGGTTATGGAATCCTGAAAATAAGAGTCAGCATAGACAGGTAAAGATACAGCATAATCACCAAAAGCTACTGAGCCTTTGTAAGGGAAATGGGTCTTTACACGTGTTAAAGACTAAAACATGGATTCTATCAATAAGCAAGGTTGCAGAGGGCAGGCCCTGAGGGCCTGAGGGCCATCGTGCCCCTGCCCCCTTGGCCTGCTGAGGAAAAGAGGATGAGCTGATTGCAAGTGGGACCATAATGGTGTCTGTCTATATGTACTTGTTTTTCTCCAGACAAATGAACTAGACCATCATCAGGATGTCAGAAACACCCTCTAAGCCACGTGCATATTGAGATACCACTGCTCACGGTTTGCATGTCCAGAAACAGGCGGCATAGAGGCCACATGCACAGCCAGAAGCTGGGCGCTAGAGGAATGGGGGGCGTGAGCCCCTCAGCTTGGTGTGCTGAATTGTCCTTAATGTACTTGTTGTAGTCTGTAGTCGGCAATGCACTCTGCGGTCTTGAGCAAGCTGGCCAGGCACAAGATCCATCCGAGCTAAGAGGATGTGGCCCTAATCCACTCACAGGAAACGCAGGACATAACAAGACCCCAGGCCTGGCCAGAGCAGAGCAGAATCCCTGTAGTGTTTGAGTGCTTGACGATGCCATTCTTTCTGGAGTAAGATGGACTCTCAAGTGCCGGGCGTGGTGGCACGCACCTGTAATCCCAATATTCGAGAGGCTGGGGCAGGAGGATCATTGCAAGTTTGAGGCCAGCCTGGGCTACAAAGTGAGCTTGAGGCCACCCTGAACTGCATAGCAAGACTTTGTATCAAAAAGAAAAGAGAGAGAGAAAGAACAAAGATGGGCTCTTGGGGTTGTTTCAAGTTGCAATTCTCTCCTGGCCAGCAATGTGAAACATTTTCCATGTTCTATTGGCCATTTGTATTTCCTCTGCAGAGTGTCTATGAATTTCACTTGCCCATTTTTGATTGGGTCTTTTATTTTGGTGGGTCTAATTTTGTTGAGTTCTTTAGAAAGTCTAGATATTAGTCTATCCAAGGAGTGGCTGACAACCATTTTGCTTTTCCCCATCTGTAGGTTGTTTCTTCACTCTGTTATTTCCATTGTTGGGCAGAAGTATTTTAATTTGACCTGATCCCATTTGTTGATTCTGGGTGGTACTTCTTGTGCAAACAGGTTTTTATTCAAAGTCCTTACCTACGCCTATGTCTTCAGTAGGTGCACTGATTTTATCTTCCAGCAGATTAAGTATTTCTGCTTTAACATCCTGGTCTCTGATCCATTTTTATTTGATTTTAGTGCGTGGTGAGAGTTAGGGTCTAGATTCACTCTTGCATCTGCAGAGCCAGTTTTCCCAGGGCCGTTGGTTGAAGAGGCTGTCTTTTCTCCAGCATATGCTTTTGGCCCCTTGTCATTGATCAGGTGACTGAAGGCCTCACACTGTACTTGTATCCCTTGTCTTGTGCTCTAGTTTCCTCAAATTTCCAAACATTCTGAAACTTGCCCCAGCCAAAACCGGAAGTGTTCTCTCTCACTCATGAAGTACTAGCTGCTTCCCGAGGCCGGCCTCAAATGCCACCTCCTCTCAGAGACCACCTCTGATTGCTCCCCAGGACCTCCCGGCTATCTAACATCCCTTTACTCCACTATGGTATTTGGCGCATTCTACCCACAGGTGGTAATTTTTAATTTGTCACTTTTATTAGCCTGGAATCTATAGGTTGATCTAGTTCCCTTTCATATTATAGCCCCACAGTAGTGTGGGCTCACATAAAAGATGACTCCATGAACACAGTGGCATCCCTCACCATAGGGCTGCGCACAGTGGGCCTTCAGTGTTGCTGACAAGTGTGGACCTAGGCCAAAGCGTGGCTGGTCCTGGTGCCCAGGGCCACCTTTGACTCCCCCAACTTGACAAAGACCAATGGGGTCTTGACTTAGGGCATCTCTAGAACAAGCCACATTTAGAGACCAAGGCCATTCCCTGGTGTGGCACAAGCTCAGAGAGCTTTCCCTAGCCCATCAATCAATACCCGGGGAGTCCACAATGAGGCCACACAAGCAGTAGGGTGTGCCTCTGCCTCCATCAAAGCAGAGGATTCTCACCGGGGTCCAGGAATCCACGCTATAGAACACGCCTCTTTCCGTATAGTTTATATTTTTTCCAATGTGTTTAGTTACAGATGCTGTCAAATTCCTGTGGAACCCATTTTTCTGCACTCTTGAGCTGTTAAGGAGACATGAATGAGATGGTTAAGGTTGCGAAAGGAACCAACCACCTGAACTACCGAGTTGAACAACATAGTCACATTAACCACGGGTTAAAAGACGACAGAATTTTAACATTTGCAGGCCAGAGAAAGGACACAAAAGCAAAAATCTTAGAAAACCTTCCAGTAAAATCTTTTACTGAACACATTCCAAAGCTTAAAAATCTTTCCTTGTAATAACTGCTATTCCTGAGGCAGGTGTAGCTGAGTGGTAGAATGTATGCTTAGCATGTATGTGGCCCTGAGTTCAAGGCCCAGCACCACCACTACCAAAAAAACCCCAAAGACAAGCAAAAAACCTGACATTTTCTGTAATCTTAAAGTTTTTCAGTAGGAAGATTTCAAATTTATTATTAAAAATTAAAGATATTTCAATATTTCACACAAAAGGAACAGGTCTACAGCAGGTGGAGAAAATAGTATGCAGACATACTGATTTACCTTGAAAGAAATGCTAGAATTAATAATCCAGTAAAAAGTCACCAAATCAGATATTTAACCAATCTGTAAAGCAGATGGCCAGAGTAGTCCAAAAAATCTTTAGAAATGATCAAGCAGAAGGCCGGCAGTCCACGACCACAGGAATTCTGGGGAAAATGCCTGGGAGAACAGGACCCTGACATCCACAGCCAGCAAGCTATGGTGTGCAACTCAGTTTCTCTGTTTTGTGATAGTGGGGACTGAGCCCAGGCTTTTGCTCTAAGCTACATCCCCAGGCCTTTTTGAAGTTTTTATGAGCCAGGCATTTAGCAGCACACGCCTGTAATCCCAGCACTCGGGAAGCTGAGGCAGAAGGACCACTGAGAGCTCAAGACCAACCTCAGCTACAAAGTGAGCTCAAGGCCAGCCTGAACCGCACAGCGAGACTCGTCTCAAACAGCCAAAAAAGAAAAACAACAAAACTTGAGCATCTTGCTTAGAAGTCACATGGCTCTGCATGGCATAGGTAGAATTTGAACAGATACTGGTCTACAGACCCCACACCCCTAGCTGCACCCTCCCACCCCGGGCAAGATGGTCTTTTCCTGTGGATGATTCTGGAATCCACTCACCTGTGGCTGTGGTTTTGCTGGCTGCCACATGCGATGAACAGGGGGTTCTCGGGGAGGTCGCAGTTGCTGGGGAATAGTGCGATGTGTCAGGCATGTGTCCACCTTCTTCGAAAGCATGAATTTTACTGAGAGTCAGGGGTGCAGTTTAAACCCTCCCTCAAAAAGCTTAAGGTGTTCATAACCTGGCCATACAGGACCCAGTGGTAGCCTGAGTCTTTCCAGACAAGGTGGCTAAGCTGACTGCGCTGGGGAAAGGGTCCCACAGCCCCACGCCTCAGACTCCCGCCTCCCCTGCCCTCCCCTGCAAGCTACTGCAGCTAATGTGAGGTGTCCCAGAATTCAATGATGGAAATCGTTCCTTTCCACATCATGTTCCACCCAGTTATGCCCATTTCCACTCAATGTGTCTGAATTGTTCGATTTTGCTCTTTTAAAACAATTCTAGAGCCGGGCATGGTGGCACACTCCTATAATCCTAGCACTCAGGAGGCTGAGGCAGGAGAATTGCTGTGAGTGGAAGGCCAACCTGGACTACAAAAAACAAATTATACAAGTATACAAGTTGAACAGTTACATAGGAAATGAAGTAGCCCCATTACGACCAAAGAGACCTCTGAGGTATCAGGATGGACTCTTCCCACAGGGGCTTCCCCAGTTCTGAAGAGGAGCACTGGGGCAGGGCATCTGCCTTCCAGAAGTGTCCTACAGGAGGCCACGCTGAAGAAGAAGCAGAGGTTGTGTATGGCGGTCACTCGGGGAGGCTCAGTCGCCTGACAGCAGAACAGAGCACGGGGCGAGGAAATGTCGCTGGGAAAGATTTCAGAAAAGGAGGCGGAGCAAAGCCAAAGGCAAGCTCCGCCCCACAGACCGCTCCCTTAGAGCCGGCTTTGAGCCGAGGAAAATGCTCTGAGCCCCTTTCATCAGGATTAAAATGACACTTTGGGGTGGGTATCATGGTTCATGCCTGGAGTCCCAGTCCTCTGGGAGGCTGAGGCAGGAGGGCTGCCAATTAGAGAGCAGACTGGGGAAATGAGCAATGTGTCGTTTCTTCTAGACTCATCACACTCAAAATCTCTTAAAGATACTTCATAAATTAGCTTAGCTGATAAGAGAAGTTTTCTGCCCTTTAAGACAAAGGAACAGACTAAGAGTTTAAAATGTTCTCAGGAAAAACATTTCAGATTACCCATCAAAAAAACTGGTGTAGCTCACGCCTTCCACTGTAAAGTGGGCGATTTTCTTTCTGTAGGCGGGTCACCCTTTCCCACATAAAGCAAGACCATGATGGAACTTCTTATAGACTCATAAGTTCATGGATTTCCACTGCCAAAACCACATAAGTACTCCCAGCTCCAGACCAGCACGTCACACTTTTGGTGTCTATTTTTATATTTCTGCCTAATAAATCATATTATACTGATTTAAAAATATAATAATTCATTGTTCCTTAGAAAAGGAAGGATTTCAAATAACAAACAAGCTTTGTTAATAACCTCTGTCTCTTTGGAGGCTTTTTAAAATTTCTCATAAATTCCCATGAATTTGGACAAATCTTTCTTTGTGTGTAAAGAAGCAATGGATTTGTAGAATTTTGTGTTTTGGTAAACTATGACGCAGATCAAGGGACAAGAAATACATTCCTCTCGATTATTTCTTCCCGAGTAAAGGATGCGGTCCAGCAGTCCCTCCTTCCTTAGCTGCGTGTGGAACCAAACCAAAACCAACGCCAAAGTGAACTTTCCAGCTTCAGGCTGGTTACACGTGGATGACACAAAACAGAGAAATGAGGTCACTCACCCTAATGCAGCCAAATGTGACAAACCCTCTCAACACAGACTTAGCTTGCTTCTAATAGTAACTACAATAACAGGAGCCAAACTTTTACATGCTTACTACATGCTAAGCCCTTGGCCTGGGCACCCTCACTTCCTCTGATGACAGAGTAATTACTGTGCCCATTCTACAGATGAGGACACTAAGGCTCAGGGAAGGAGAGCAGCCTGTTCCAGGTAACTCAGTGGGAGTGGCAGGTCTCTCAAAGAGACTTTGCTACATCCTGCACCTAACACTCCCAGCCACAGAAGTAAGGCTTAGTAATCAAACTTGAGGCTTCTCTGCTATTAAAAATGTCATTTTATGAGATTCTGTAGCCCTGCCAAATTATTACTTCCTGAGGTTTCAAAACAAGTTTCCTAAGCTAAAGTCAAACTCATCAAAGGGCATCTTGTTTCAAATCAACACAACATGTAATTATGGTAAACACTAAGTGATAGGAGGAAATGTTTTTAAAGGCATAAGAACATCACCCCATGTATATTCTAGGGCTCTGCCGTCAACCATTCCAGTTTATACACAAATACACACACACACACACACACCCCTCCTAGGATCCTGCCCTGGAACCATCCCCCTGGGCTCCGCTCCTGCCCGCAGCACTGGCTTGCCCACCCTGCACCACCTGACCTTCTGCCCTCTCTTTCCCTACAGTAGGTGCTGCCTACCATGCTCCCTCCCCCTGCCTGGCCACCCAGCCCACAGCTGGAGCCTTGTACCAGCACTGCTGTGGACTTCTCTGAGAGATTCTGATGCCCTTGAACAACCCCACTACCCCACCTGTATTTGGGCTGAGTCCATGGTTAACTCTCATCCTGAGCATGCCCAGGAGAGGAAGAAAAGGACCTGGGGTTTCAGCAGCTGTGCCCTCTGGGCTGCTTATTGGATTTGCAGTATAGGCTGCACCTCACAAACCATCTGTTTCTTCTGGAGGACAGAGGTGTGGCTGGGGTCTTGGTGGCTTTCATCCTCTGTGAGGTGAGGCACTCCTTACAACCCTTGGCCTGAGGGCTCAGCCTGGGTGGAAAGCAGGGCAGCCACATGCCCAGCTCCAGCACAGTGGTGCGGCTGCCTCAGAGCCCTGGGAGCGGGCCCTCCTGCCCCACCATGAGTGTCTGGAGAGAAATTCAGAGTACAACCCAGAGGCTGAGTCCTTCCTGTCTGAATTCTCCCAGACCACAGCATCTGCCTCACCATCCCCCAAACGTGCCTGACATCAGCCAAGCCAAATGGGGAGGAACCCATCGAATTTTTTGAGATGATGAAGTTTCTACGCTTTTCCTCTCTGAGTGACACTGTAGTCCGTGAGACGGTTTGGTCTTGTTTTTGTCTGATCAGTAGAGAAGCCCAAGAATTATTCTGGGGAACAGGGTAGAAAGACAAAGAGGATTGGGATAAGAAAGAGAGGAATAATTCACCTGGTACCATTCTCTAGCATGAAGCTCATCAGACGGTATATGTTTGTGGACCAGAAGGCCATGTCATCCAGCCCTCCAAGGAAGTACTCCTGGAAATGTTCCACCAGAAACGGCGACTTTGTGGAGTAGGTGAAATATAGCTGCAGCAGAGAGAGAAGAAAACTCAGTAAGGTGCCATGCCTCTCACTTGCAGACTCCTTTAAACTAAGATTCTAAAGAGCAAAATCGTTACCTTGGAAACAGCTAACATCTCTCCATACCTGCAACAGAAATGATCGCTGTGAGTATCGCAGTTTCTACAGAGAAATGAAGCAAATGGGAACGACAAGCACTACCCCGTGCGCCCCACTATCATGCATTTGCCTTCAAGTAAGTAAAATCTGTGAACCCAAAGTCCTTTCCCGGGAACCAACACATGGAAAGCGCCCACAATAAGACCTGTTGGGGTTTCCCCTGGGTCACACTTACATTTCCAAGAACTGAAGGTATGAACAGTCAACGATGACATTTTCGGTGATGGCTTTCCGACCATAGAGCTTCTCATAGATGCCCAGGAGATCTTTGACAGGCACATACCTGAGAGATGCATTAGCATAAAATCTCTTGATTCTGACTTTGAATATAACAGCAATGGAAGTAACAGCAGCTCCAGCTATTCCATGATTATTATATACTAGATAGCGTTACGGTAACACTATTGTATTCCCTGTTCTAGTCTATTCCCATTTTGCACTGAGGGGAAAGCTCGGGCACAGAAAAGTCAAATCATTGGCTCAGAGATACAGAGCAAACCACGGGCACCTTATGAATTCAGGAAGGGACAGCCAAAGGTTGGAAACTACGAAATACAAAAGAAGTGCCTAATTTTATTAATTCAGAGTTCAAGGGAAAATATTAAGATATTTTTACTCTTTTGAGTCTTAACTCTTCTCAAGAATCATTTTTTTCTAAAAACCAAACATGGCTCCTCACTCTGATGTGCTAGTTTCAGAGTGCACAGGGTAAAGTAGTGGAAAGAATTCTACATCCAGTCTTTGGCTCACAGATATTAGTTATTTTATCTGGAAGAAGAGCCGTATGCTTGGAATTTGGATCTGTACTGAATCATCTTTTATCTTAATTTCAAACTCTTAGAATTGACAAGAAAAAAAATCACAACCCATAACATCTGATTTAAGTGTATTTACAAAAAAGGAAGGACTGGCAGGTCCATTTTTTATTTTAGAAGAACACAAATGACTTTTCCCAATGAAAATAGTTTAAAAGACTAGACAAAAATAACAAGAAATATTTGTTTTAATGAATCACTAAGCTAACAAGAAAGTGGAATATTTCCAAAGACCAAAAACAAATAGGAACTAGGAAGTGTGGGAGGTAAGCACAGGGGAGCACCACCAGTGACATCTGCCAACTCCTGGGAACCTGAAGAATTTTGATGGCTCACGTGAGACAGGAGAAGAGTGTAGGAATCACCTGAAGTGGACCATCTCTACATTAAGTCTAGAGTACAAAACACCAGATATTTTGCATGAGTATGAGCTAGAAATAAACCAACACCAAAAAAAGCACAGCAAAGAAACCTGCCTGTTTTTACCTTGGCAATTGAAAGAGGAGGAAAAGGACATGCGTACGTCCTCAGCGATGGTAAGCCACATGTCACAATTAGGACTGCCAGTGCCACCTACGAGTGTTCTCTCCTGCATCCCTACTACCTGTTCAGCCCAGAAATGTCAGGGGTCTAGTGTAAGTTAAAGAGGCCCCAGATAACAGGACCTCAAGGTGACCTGAAGAAGCCAAAGCAGACCCTTGCTGGAGAAAGGGAAGCCCAACTAATTCAAGCACCATGAACACGACCCAAAGAGGACCAGTACAACAGCAGTCAAAGCTGAAAAAGTAGATGTTAAGGCAACACACATTGTTAGAAGGAGAGGGCTCACTAAGCCACGATAAAAAGTTCAACTCCCCAGAAAAAGATGACTTTGAAACTTGACTATGTTTCATACTGTGTCTTCAAAACCTGTATGTATATGGACAGAACAACAGAAAGAAGTTGAAAGATCAACTACCAAGATGGGAGAATTTTTAAACAATTCTCCCTTGGGGGTAATCATCAAGTCAATCTAATAAAGAAATAGTAAAAGTATCATAGATATAGTTTATAAACCATCTTATTTGAATAGTAGATTTAATAAGTTAAAGCTAATAAGCATAACCAAACATTAACATTAAACTAAAAATTGAAAAATTAATCTTTTCAACCTCTCATAGAATATTTACAAGAATAGGTCATAATTTGGGACACAAATGAAGACTCAGTGAATTTCACAGAAGCCCAAAGAAAAAGGAAGAAAATAATTAAGAATTGAAAACAATAACATAGACAATGTCTACATAAGCTGGGCACAGGTGACATGTGCCTGTCATCCCCACACTCTGGGAGGCTAAGGCGGAAGGACTGCAAGCTCAGCCCAGTTTTGCTGACTTTGAAAGACCCTGTCTCAAAATAAAAAATAAAAAGCCTTGGGATGTAGCTCAGTCCAAAGGCTCTGGGTTCAATTTCCAGTATGAAAAGAAAAAAGGAAGGAAAGAAGGAAGGGGGAAGGGAGGGAGGAAGGATGGGAGGGAAGAGGTAGGGAAAGTGGAAGGAGGAAGCGGGGAAGGAGAGGAAGAAAGTGGGTGTATAACAGGGAAGATTGATAAAGCCAAAGTTCATTCTTTAAAATAATAAAAGTGAACAATACTACACAAGGTTGTTTGAAAATGAGAGGGCAGCTGTACACATTATGAGTAACAAAGGGAACATTTAAGTACAAATAAAAGAGGAGCAAAAAGCTAATAAGCTGATATTATGGACAACCTTGTGCAAAAATGTTTAAATACTTAAAACAGAAAAATATTAGAAAAACACAAAACTCCTCAAGAAGAAACTGAGAAACAGCTGGGCATGGTGGTGCACGCCTATAATCCCAGCACTCAGGAGGCTGAGGCAAGAGGATTTTTGCAAGTTCAAGACCAGCCTGGGCTACAAATTGAGCTCAAGGCCAGCCTGAACTGTACAATGAGACCCTGTCTCAAAAAAACCAAAAAGACAAAAAAAAAAAAAAAAAGAAAGAAATTGAGAAACTATGTAATCCTATAACCATTAAAGAAGTTTTTATAAATGTTCCTACAAAGAAAACAACAGCACTAGACAGTTTTACAGGCAGATTTATCAAGTATTCAAGGAATCAAAGTTCTATTCTTATAGAAGCTTCCAAAGATTATGAAAGACATGCCCCAATCGCTTCTAGTAAGGCCTTGATGCCAAAATTTTTAAAAAAGAAGGTAAAGGAAAACTGTACATGTTGACTCATAAATACAAATACAAGAACCCTAAACAATAACAATGTAAGCAACAAATATAAAGATGATGATACTTCATGACAGAATTGGTTTTGCCCCAGGCAGTAAGCTTAATGTAGTTTTAGCAAATAGATTAATAAAATTCATTACATTAACACGTAAGAAACATAAGTATCTCAGATACAGAGTAAATGTTTAACCCAATCTCTCTAATATTAATGTATGCATAAAAATATGAGTAAACTAGAAATAGAAGGAAACTTCCTTCAATAAAGAGAATCTACAAAACTTTATAATATGATAATGAAGAAGCTTGGAAAGGATCTTAAGATCAATGACAAAATAAATGTGCTCAGTATCAATATTTCCATCCAGCAATGTACTTGAGATACACACCAGAACGATACAGTAAGAAAAAAGAAAAGGCAAAGCAAAATGATTCTACTTGAAGACTGTAATTGTGACTCGATAGTAAATTCTAAAGAACTACCAGTAGTTACTAATGGGATAGTTTAGAAATGTTGCTAGCCACAAAATCAAAATTTAAAAGTCACCTGCATTTCTATAGATCAGTAATTAATTAGAAAATATAACTTTAAAATTATTTTTGGTAGCAAAGAAAAATATAAAGCCTCTGGGACTAAATCCAATAAGATATATAAGAGCTCACTGGAAAAATTTATAAAAAGTCATTCAAGAACACTTAAGTAAATGAAAAATAAAACATATATATGGAAAAGAAGACTAGATATTGCCAAATTGCTAATTCTGCTCCAATTCACCTCTAGAGTCAATAAACATCTAATCAAAATCCCAACAAGAACAGGATGTGGTGGCACACACCTGTAATGCCAGCACTCGGGAGGCAGAGGCAGGAGGATCACTACAAGTTCAAGGCCAGCCTGGACTACATAGTGAGTCCAGGCCAGCCTGAACTGCATAACAAGACCCTGTCTCAAAAAAAAAAAAAAAAAATTCCAACAAGGTTTTTCTTCAAAGGTGTTATCCTGACGTCAACTTGATTCTAAATGTATACGAAAGAGTAAAGAGAAAAAATAGGCAAGGTTCTTTGGAAGAAAAAAATAAGATGTCCCAACTTGTCCTAAATCAAGTCTAAAGCAAAACACACATGTGTGTGCTTAAAACTACATGTATATCTATCAACATTAGGCCCTAAGTACCACCTAGACATCACATATCCCAAAGGACATTGCTCTTACCAGCGCCGAGAGAGGTAGTTAAAATTAAATTCAAACTGGCTCACCACGTCACCTCCTGGGGTGTGAGAAGAACATGGACATTTGATAGGTTAATGGCAGCACCGCATGTTTCTTCTAAAACAAGTTCTCACAAACCAGATCATTCATTCTTCCTCATTACATGTTTCTGTTGTTTTAGACAGGCATGTCTTTAAGAAAAAGGACTTATTTAAAAATCTTAGCTGGGGGCTGGGGATATAGCTCAGTGGAATAAGCGCTTGCCTAGCAAGTGCAGGGTCCTGAGTTCGATCCCCAGTACCACAAAAAAAAATAAAATAAATAAATAAATAAATAAAATAAAATAAAAATCTTAGCTAGCAAAGTATATGAACTAAGAAGGAATTAACCACTTAACTAAAGAATTTTTTTTACATTAAGGAGAAATCGATCATAGGCATTCCTCTAAATAGGTACCATTCACCACCTAATTTATCTTTAAAGGAAATTTACTACAGAAAAAAAGATGGATTTTTTTCAATTTAAACCTAAAGAGATTAGGAAATACCAGTTAACATATTTTAACCAAATATAAGTTTCTCTAAATTATGACACAAACCAAGGACAAAATATATTTTAAATAAAACAGTGCATATACAACTATTTATAAATGTATCTCTATATTGAATAGACATATGTCTCACTCTAAATGAAATTCAGTATTAAAAATAGCCAGGTAAGCATGTGCTACTGGCAAAACATAAAAAAATACATATTTAAAGCACAATAGTGATTTCACTATAAGTTAACCTATTGCAATCAAAAGAGAAATTTCGGCAAATATAAATAAACAGTACCAAAATCACCAGTGGAATGGGCATCAGAGAAAGAGCCATGAAAGTCAATCTGAGAAAGAAAAAAAAGCACCTGGTGTGTATCACAAATGGGAGCCCAAACTCTTCCTACCCCACAATCAAACCGGGTGCAGGGACAGCAGAGGGGAGGGGACCACCTGACCAGGTGGAGGTCTGAGGAGTCTTACAGACAGACCCCCCCCCATTCTCAGTAGAGTTTTGCTTTGTTTTTACATTGGGGTTGAGTTGAGTACTTAAATGTCTGGCAACAAAACTATTGCAGATAATTGTGCCTTTCGGGATGTGTATGTGTATGTGTATGTATGTATGTATGTATGTATATATATATATATATATATACACACACACACACACACACACATACATACATACACACAAACATCTCCAAGGCCAAGATTAACCTTCTAACAAGTGGAATTAATATCAACTGTGGTCCAGAGGGGTCTTCCAGAAGCAAAGCCACTAGCAAAGGGCACAATTATAGGTATGGGGTTATGGCATTTCCACAGAGAAAATTAAAAAGAAAGAAAGCAGAACTATTTTTAAAGAGAACCAGTGGGCAGATATTCACACCCTTATCAAGGTACATAGTTTGAATGAAACTAAATGTCACATCTCTTGCTATTCTCAGTGCATGCAAGTCATTCTAGTCTTGTGGCTGAGTTTATCTCAGTCCAGGAAAAAAAGGCATGAACAGGAAAAGACAGTACTAAGACCAAACACCACTTTGGGTGAGAAATCTTGTTTGCACATGACATGTGAATAGCCTAAGATTTCTTTTTTCCTGGGCGAATCTGCTTTTGGTCTTGGGTAAGACAGTTGCACTCCCACAATGCCAGCAGCTGCAGAGATGGGTACTCACAGCCGCCATGGTCCTGAGGAAGCCCTGTTCAATACCCAGGCTGTGCCAGCTCACGTCTGCCACCATATGAGAGGAGATTCCAAACAAGAAGGCCACCAGCTTCTCAGTGCTCTGTAATAAATGATTACAGTCCTGTGTGTTTGGGTTATTTTATAACAATCCTATGAGAAGCCTATGTATTTAGACTTAGAAATTGATACATTTCCACTATCAAACAACAAAAATAATTAGAGGCAAGCACAGTGTATCTTCTAAAACCTTCAGGGAACTGGTTAAAATGTTCCACAGTGTTTTGGAAGTGCTTCTAGATTACTATCAGAGGGATGTGACCAAGTGACATGCTCCCAATTATTTTTTCTCATAACTTATTCAAGTATCAACTAGGCATCCACTGTGTCTTAAGTGCTCTGTCTGGCACTAACGGTACAATGGCAAGTAGCTGTCACAGAGCTGGAGGACAGGGTGCAAGTGAGGTAAGTGCAGGTGCAAATACCTGGTAGGTATGGGGTGCAGGATATCGGAGGCACCTACCTTCTCCCACGGAAGGGGATAGTTCTCCCGGATGTAATGGACGCTTGCATTGAGGAACGGTGTCCAGTGTGTGCTCTCAGACACATCATGGAATTTTCCTGATGAAACAAGAGCAGGGCTTTGGGCTCATCAAAGTCAGTCTCCACTAGTCCTCCTAGCACCATCAGTGCCACGGTGTCCCTTCCCCTTGCTCCCTCCAAGCCCCCTGGTGTCTTTGGTTGGTGTTCAAGGATGCCTCCCAGAGTGGAACAGTGGCTGTCCCTTTGGAACCGGCAGGGACCGTGTGCCTGAAGGCCAGAGCCCTCCAGGAGGCAGAGGTCAACCTGAGCTGCTCCCGGTACCTCGGTACCTCGCTGAACTGGCTACAAAGGAAGCTAGAAGGCTCCACTTCTGAGCCCTAAAGCTCAAGAGACCCGTCTGGGATTCTTCATTTATTTATTGAGGAATTTTAAATATTTTCTTTGTTGCTCAGAGTTACTCTCCCTAGAAAGCACAAGGGGAATCTTCCACAGGCTTTCCAAGCACTTGAATTTATAATAATTATTTTTAAATGGCATGATTTTGAGGGGTTCCTACAAGCATCACTGGAGTGGGTACCCCATGAAGCATTGCATTGTTCCAGGAGGGGTAGAAAAGATGGGGATGTTACCCATTGTCAATGTCCAGGCGCCACAGATTCTTCACAGGGTGCCAGTGTCAAGGATAAATAGAAGCAACCCTCAGAGCTCAGCCTCCTTCATTCACCTTGTTTAGGGTTGCAGCTAAAGTAAAACCTGCCTGCGCACAGCTTAAGTTACCAGCTTCTCTGAAAATTTTTTGCAAAGAAGTTGAAACTAAGAAATTTGATTCAGTCCAGAAATTTTCCTAGACATAGAATTTTAAACAATTCCTGCTCTCCAGAATATAGTAAAAATCCAGAATAAAATATCAGTAGCTCTTTGGCCCAAACTCCATGGAATGGAATCACCAGATTAACTACAACTCTCCAATCCCTCTTACAATCATACAGATCAGAAGCAAAGGCAGCCTGAGGGCATGCTGCATGCTAAAGCCAGCCACTGCCCAGAGCATAGGACTCATCGGTCAGCACATGGCACAGTAACTCACTAGGGATCCCTCACGTCAGCACTATCCCTGGTAAGACTAGTTATGCTTCTATTGCCCAATGTTCAATTAAATTAAATTACTACAAACGTGAAATATCCACATAACAAAGGGAATTATTTTGGACAATTAAGTATCTAAGAACATTAAGTACTTTTAAACAATACAATAAATGTAAATCATCAAAAAAAGAAAAAGAACTGGGAGTGGGGGTGCGTGCCTATAATCCCAGTATTTGGGAGGCAGGATGATCGCCATGAGGTCAGCCTGGGCTATATAGTGAGTCCAGTGCCAGCCTGAACATAGTGAGACCCTCTGTCAAAAAAAAAAAAAAGGAAGAAAGAAAAGGAAAAAGAAAAACTACTGTTGAATTAGATACATATGAAGACAAAATCAAAATTGAGAAAAATTCTTAAAAACCTAAAAGAAATCTATATTAAAATCCTCACTGTCATTATACATTTTATAATTCTTTTTAACAGAATTTTTTGATTTATCAATCATATAACCATTCCTAATCTTTATATAAGAGCATATACACTGCTTTATGAAAACATGGAAAATGCTAAAGAGTTTGCGTTCCTTTTCTACTTTTCTCAGAATATTTAGTATTACATAGAAGTTTCTCAAATTTGATGAACAAACAATGGGACCATAACTGCAGGAGTGAGTAATACTTAAAACTTTAATGACCTCAAAAGACATCACTATATATTTCTTAAATGAGATAAAGGCAGATAACCCCACATCAGCTGAAATGCTTTCCACAAGACCTGGATGGCCTTTGTTCATCTCTCCACAGCCTTTCCATTTTCTTCCACCTACAGAGTGACTCTGGGGTCACTTGATTCAAGAGGCTTCATGGTCCCTTGGGTTTGGTTAGGTTGCGTTTGGCCAACAGAACAGATCAGAGCAAAGGGACATGGCAGTTAGGTTGGGAAGTCGCAGTGGGCTGGCTGTTCCTACCAGGTGGCCTTCTTCATGAAGCTCTCCTCTATCTGCAGGTCCAGTAATTGCTCCCTGACCATTCCTGTCCCTTGGGCTTCCTTAAGTCTGGTCCATATCTATAAAGATAATTCTCTTCTTAGATGCCCCTCCAAGCACTCAGTTTGAATGTGACTTCTATGCCCCACTGGGGCCCTAACTCACATAGCCCTGTTTATGGATAACACTACTTTAAATTTGTATAGTACTTCTCAAATACTCTGCATGAAGGTCAACAATCCAGTGAACAGGCAGTATTTGCATTATCAGTGCTATATCACAGGCATAGAAAGAGACTCCGAGTATGACTTTTTCAGGGTCACAGGCTAATGGGCAGTATAGAAGGAACACAAACTCAGACCTTTGGATTTCTTGCAAAATGTTTTCTCCCTGCCACAAAGCAGTAAGGACATAAGAATATGTCTCATCAAAAAATAAAATTCGGGGGCCAGGGGTATAGCTCAGTGGCACAATGCCTGCCAGGCAAGTGCAAGGTCCTGAGTTCGATTTCCAGGACCAAAAAATAAAGAACTTAATTAATTAATTAAATTTCTTATTTTGCAGAATTATAATATAGTGGTCTAGCCAGTGCCTCAGTGAAGTAGCATAAACATTACTTTTATCCCCATACTTGCTGAGTCATTATAGCGAGCACTGTGCAGTGAGCAGGAAGCTGAGACCAATGTGTATGGAATGCTCCCAGCCATCCAAAGATCTCAGCCTCTAATAGACAAAACAGAAATCTTTGTAAATAACCATCTAAATTGTGATATGCACACAGCACACACAGGCATTAGACAAAAGGGAGATATTAACTCTTGGTAGAAGCACAGAAAAGATAATATTTTATGAGTGTTTGAAAAATGAGCAAAAATTTGAAATGAGATTATTGGAGAATAGAAAGGATGTTACAAAGTATAAATCCATGAAAAACATGGGGTCTCAAGTGGGTCAGCACCATGGACATAAGAGATGGGAGCACAGGGCCCAGCCAGAGGCCACAGAAGCTTCTAGCTAGAAACATCCTACGCACTGATTTAGCCTTTCATTTTTCTGATTACAGAAATCAATCTGACTCTCTGGAATAAAATACTGAAACTGCTGTACAATTAAGGAAAAAAAACTACTCTGAAATAACTACTAGCTGTAGAGAACTGGATTTATATTACAGTATTAGAAAAGATATTATCAATTAAACATTTTTGCTTTTTTTCTTTTTTGCCTCAGAAAAAATAAAATAAAATTTTCTGAATGTTTGAGCTTAGTGAGGTAAGTCATTGGCTACCAACAGTGGAAAACATATTGTGCCATTATACACTTTTAAGGTCAGAGCCATTCCTATTAACCAAGTAAAAGTGACATCGTTTGGTCTGCAAACCCTACCCTCAAACCTTACCTAATTTGCAGAAGCCAGAGTAAAAAGCATCAGGAAACACAGCCCCAGCCTGATATGCATCTTGGTGTTCTCTTAACAGCTGGAAAACCAGAAAATACAGAGATAAGGGGACCAGAAGCAACATCCGTGGAAACACAGAACCCACTGATTTCTAGCTGTGAGATCTAGGACTGTCTAGAGAAGGGATGGATGGAAAGAAGGGGGACAGGCAGGCAGGCACAGTCAATAAATGATAAAAACTCTTGTATAATCCAAGACAACACATTATAATGTATAACCCAGGTCCTTGCCTACCAAACATTGGCTAATTAGAAAGTAGCAAAGATAACCTATTTAAATTTCATCTCCTTCCATTTTTTCCTGACTATCCAGTACAGCAGGATTTTCCTGACCATGTTTCACTGACTCAGAGCTGGTTCATGATAAGATTTGCAAGGATCCACAGTGAAATGAAAAAAATGCAGGGAGGGAGGGAGAAAGGGAAGAGGGATGGATGGATGGATGGATGGGTGGATGGACGGACGGACGGACGGACGGATGGACGGGCAGACAGGCAGGTGGGCAGGCAGACAGGTATATACACACACATTCATAGAAGTTTGTAGCTGCTACCTCTTATTTGTCTAAAACTGTGTCCTTTGTGCTTCTTCATGGCTATGAAGATATCCTTTTGCATTTAAAATTACGTGAAATAATATTTCACAAGGTTCCTCCTTGGGAGACCAGCTTGCTGGGTCCGTTCTCACTCCCTGTGGCATGCCTGGCAGCACACACCCAGACTGTCTACCCCGAGTCTGGTGGAACACAGCCTCCTCCATGGACCCACTTGCTTGTGCCAGCATGGAAGCACGCAGTGTTTGTACACTGGAGGTAGCAGAGGTGTGCTGAGGGTCCCACGTGTTCACAGGTGAAGTACAGGGCATCCAGTTTGCAAGAAGACTGTGGCTGTGGTGATGCCTCACAGCCAATTGTCACAGTGGGGGCTTCTTAGTTTCCAAACTATGTGTGAGCCCATTAAATCCACAGTAGCAAACGGAGAAGTCCGGCTGTTGCTGCCAATCAGCTGAGGGTCCCTTCGCTCAATTCAGATGAAAATGGCAAAGTGCATCCTGGCTAGTGGTTCTATTCTCAGCCCTTAGTCTTACAACTCTGGGGCTCTAAGTTGCACTGGCAGCCTCTGGGCAGTCAAGAATAACTACTTACTATGCCCAGTAACACTGCCTGCCGATTCCTGCTGCTAGTCTCTGGAGCTTTTTAGGGTTAGAAGTGCCTCACATTTGTAGCGCTTTTTCAAGGCAATCTGCTCTGGCCTACTATCCAGGATGAGAAGCAAGAGTAGATTTACAGGACCTGCTGAGCCCTCACTGCCCAGCAGATTTCCAGGACCATCAGGGCAAGGCTTGTTTTAAACAGAGCCTGTGCCGAGCCTGTGCCGAGGACAGTACATCAGAGAGCGCGCTTCTAGAACAACTCCAGGAATATGACAGAAACTGCTGCTTATACAGCAGCAAACCTGTGACTGGCCCAGTAGTCAAGCCTGTGATGGGCTCAGACACAAGCCTTGATTGGTCCAAATTCAGTTCTACTGTTCAGCTGTAATCCATGCCTGCTGCAATCAGGCCAGACATCAGCCAGAGTAGGCATGGCGTGTGAGGTGTCCAGGACTGTCGCAGCCTTCGTGGCAGCAATTCACAGGAATGTTGGAAAATGCTGCTACATCTCTGTGAAAATGGTGGGGCAAAAACTGAGGGAGTCTTCAGGAGGGCTGGCTGTGTTCATCAGAGCTCACAGGGGTCTGAGCAGGTTGGGGATAAGATCCTTCCCTGATCTCTGCCACTTCTTCAGGAAGGCAGCAGCTGCAAGAGCAGGAAAAAGTGCTGCCCCTCTGGTCAGAGCAGCCCGGAGAACAGGTACAAAGTAACTGGTGGGTAGCAGGAGGACAGTGGGGCAAGTTGTCCTCATCTGTACTCCGGAGAGGGTGGGGGAGGCATGTGAGAGCTGTGGGACAAGCTGTGCCCCACTCTGGCTGCCGCAGGAAAGAGAATCAGGCCACTTCTCTGTCTGTGTGGCAACAGCCCATTTGCAGGTCCTGGGTAGCTGTTCTGGGTATAGTTCTGGTCTTTCCTGGCAACTCAGCCTGGCCGTGCCCACCAGCTCCCACACAGGCTCTGCACAGTGAACTCCCAAATTCTCAGCATGGCGTCCTCTCTGCATAAGCAGGCCCATGGACCTTCCAAGGTCTGTGAACCCAGTCCACTGCACACAATGGCAAACCGAGGTTTGGCAACACCACACTTTTATTTTCTGCTAAGGACTCGGTAATGTGGGCCATCCACGGAGGCAACAAAGAAGCACTTGAGAACGTAAGCCAAGGAAGAGGCAGAATCATCTATTTTTGTTTCTTGTTCTTTCCAGAGAAACAGAATCACTCCCTCCTGAGGACACTGAATGCCACACCAATCAAGAGGGCTGGGCCAAGCACAGGGGGAAGCCACCAGCACACTGACACCTCACATGTTGGGCTCAGAGAGGGCCTTGTGGCAGGAGACCTCCCTGCTGGTGCTCTGGAAGCTGCTGTCGCCCACCAGGCTCTGAGGCCAAACCCTCCCTGCGGAAGGAGGCAGGACACCATCAAGACCACTAGGTCTCGCTCTACCTGGGGATATCAGTCACACGAATCAATAAAGTTGGTAAAGTCTCTTCTTTCAAAACATAGCCTGAGTTGGACTTTTGTCACTTAAAAATAATAATTAACTTTATTGAATATTTACCTTACTAGGCAGTGTTCAAAGGACTTTCTTAAGGCTGGTTAAATCTACATCATCCAGTGAGGTACATACATGATGTAACATGACAAAATAATTCTGAAACAAATTTTTAAAAATAAATGGGTAAAAGAGGTCAGGAAACTGCTGAAGACCACAAAAAAGAGGACCCCTGAGGGAGGCAGTATCGTTCCCATATGAAAATATATTTTTATGCTACAGGAATAAAACAGTAATGGTACTGGGACCAAAAGAACAGATAAGGCCGGGGGGAGCCGAGTGGTACAGCACTTGCCTGACATGCACCAGGCCCTGGTTCCATCCCCAGCATGCCACTCTCCAAAAGGAAAAGAGCCACAAGCCAGAACAAAGACTACAAAAACAAACTCAAGTGCACAAATAACACTGTATGATAGGACAGAAAAGGATGGGCTCATCAACAACAGAGGTTGTCACAGCCCTAGAGCAGCGCTATGCTTCCTTAGGCCAGTGAATCTCTGCTTTGCCTAGGTGACACAGGGTTGAAATTAACACTGTCAGTAGCAGGTCACTGGATCTCTATCATGCTTTATGCCAAAATAAATACAAGGTAAACTAGAAAATTAAGTATCAAAAATGGAACCAAGAGATGAAACTGGTCAAGATTTCATGTAATAATTATAGAACAGAACTGATTTTTCTAAGCATAACACACAGGTAGAAACTATAAAAAGAAAAGGTTAATGCATTTAATAGCATAAAAATTTAAGAGTCATATGACTATATATCTTTGCAGAGTATTTACTAACTGAATGGTAGAAAATAATTATTAACTTTCAAATATTAAAATGTGGCAGATACGATGTTAACCCAGGGATAAAAAATTAATACAGTATCCCTGAGACTTCTCCTTCTAGAAAACTGGAATAGATATACTTTGTCTTATTCTTCCTGCTAAATATGACTAAAAGCCCTGGAAATTATAAAGTAAATATAATATGACTCTGAAAAGTGAAGCTAAATATTATAACTTCTCTGGGTTCTCTTTTTGCCTCACATATCACAAACTGGATACTGGCAAAGCAACCCATGAACATGCACGTGCACACATGAGCATGCATACACACACCAATAAAAACCTGCTCCTTCTAGCCATAGGCCAGGGGAAGTACAGGTCAGCAAGACAGAAAACTTTTAACCATAACCCCTGATCCAGGTGGAAGAGGTGGTACACTCCAGTAACACTAAAACTCTTCAAGCCTGAAACAGGAAGATCACAAATTCAAGGTCAGCCTGGGAAACTCAGCCACCTAGCAAGATGCTGTCTCTGCATGCACGAATGAATGAATAAAGTAAGTGGGTAGGGATATACAGTAGCTCAGTGTGAAGGTCCTGAGAACCAGAGGTCTCAAAAATAAAAAAGACCCAATAGATGCCAACACTGAGCTGATCAAGTTGTCACAGTTGTCTGACAAATTTTAAAACAGCCAAAATGTTTCAGTGATAAACTCCATGCACCCTTGAACAAACAGGAAGTCTCAGCAAAGAAAACGACACAAAGCAAAACCAAGTAGAAATTTTAGAAGTAAAAATCACAATAACTGAAATAAAAATTAACATCACTGGAACTAGCACTGCCCCCTTCTGACAGGATGTGGGGGGAAGGCTGCAGCATCATGTCACTGTTTCAGGGGGTTGCTGCCCAAATGCATCACCTGCAGAGGAATCTAATCCTGATGCCCCAGCAGACACAACCATGACAAGGTACACTCCTCAGAGTGACTCAACTAGACCTTCAAAATCATCAAGGTCATAAAGATATATTACAGTGATCCATACATACTCATGTGTGGAGAAGGACATTCTTTAGCTTATCTTTCAATGTATTACCTACGTGAGACTTCGGGCCTGGCCAAACCGTATAATTGTTTGATTCTGGAGGAAGTCTAGCAAAAGCATTGGTGTAAAAGGAAATGATAGCAGGACCTGTGTCCCTGTAGAAAGCTGCAGGACAGCATTAGATGCTTTGCTGAGATATGACCAAAGAAATGATAACATGACGGCTAGCTAAGTCAAGTCTCATTCCTGTGATAATTAAGTTGCGTTGTCCTTGCCAAACCTGTTGAATCCTCTCAGTTGCCCTGCTGCTGCCTTTGTTCTTTCTCAATAAAAGGTGACTGAAAATGGTAATCAAGGTGACAGGCCTGGAGGCTGAAGTCCCCTGATCCCAGAAATTTGCTTCTCTTGTTTTTCTTTTCATCCACAGGCACCTCGTTCTCGGGACCTGTCACCCCAGAGAGAAACAGAATATATAGCAACGCCCATGTGCACAGCAGCACAGTCCAAAGTAGCTAAATGCTGGAAGCTCCTATATGTCCATCAACAGACGAATGGATGAAGAAAGTGCGGTATTTACGCACAATGGACTACTCTTCTGCTATAAGGCAGGATAAACTTGATTTATTTATAGAAAAATAGAGGCACCTTGAGACCATCATAAGTGAAATAAATCAGACATGCAAGCTTAAAGACTGCATGATTTCTCTTATACGAGAAACCCAAATTGTAAAGAAAGAGTAAAATAAAAGGTAGTAGGGGAGGAGGGAGAGAGATCTTTCTTAGACAGGAGGGGGATCGAAAGGCGGAGGGAGAGGGATGAGAAAGGAATTCAGATGTTCAAGGGCGTGTACTGACGCACACAAGGAAAGCAAACAAGTAAAGCTGCGGTCAGCATGAGGAACAGAGCGAGACTGCAGGGAACCAAAGGGAAAAGACCATGAGATATAACACTTGGATTTGGACTTGATCTTGGGTGGATCCTGGACTGGGAAGGACATTGAGACAACTGGTGAAATGTAAAAGTCAGAAGTAAATGAGTGTTATTTCAACGTTGACTTTCCTGATGACGATCATTAGAGTATAGTTTTTAGAAAAGCATCTTTGTTTTAGGAACTGAGCAATGAAGAGTTCAAAGATAAATAAGAACCATGTCCACAACTAACTCCAAGTGATTTGGGAAAAGCACAGTGTGTGTAAACTGAGAGACAAGATGGAAAGGCAAGGAGGTTAAGCTGTGAACCACTAGGGAAACGGGGAGAGGGCATAGGGATTATTCACCCACAGCATTCAACTGTTCCTATAGGAAGGGAGTAAATACCAGGACAAGACTGAGCACCGATGTGAGGTTAGCATGGTTCTCAGTTCTTATAAATCAATAAACTCCCTGTCTCAGTCTTATGCATTACCCATGTATCCAGCTGGTTAGTACAAACCAGTCTTCGAAGTGCAGTATTCTCTGAATGTATTCCTAGGAGATAACTCCCAAACCAACAAAACCAGGCCCCAAGAGTATGAATCTTGCCCAGACTCTGCCTGCCTGTGGGGATCTGTCTACCCAGCTGGCAAATATCCTCAAACTGCTTTCCTGCATTAAGTTACCAAACTGCATCAGTGAGTGAAGAGGTTGCAAGATAAATCTGGTTTTAATAGGCAGAAGTAAAACATAGAGATATAATGGAGACATAAAATAGATCCCCCAGCTTTCAAAGTGTTAAAAATAACATTGAAGGCAAAGTAACCCCCATGTCCCCATGTGACAAGGAGAATGGGAATATGCAGGTCCCTTGGTGACATCCTCTGACAGCACTGGTGCTGGGATTAGGACCCAGGCTGAGAGGGGCCGGTGCTGGCCACATATCATGTTTCAGATTAAGTTAGTTTTCCGGCATGAAGACCTCTATAAGAAAATAATTCTGCACACATTCCAGGTTGACTACTCACATGAGGAATTAGACTTTTGCTTCTCATTTTACCTACTATTTCTCAAAGTCAGTGAAAATGTGAATGAGAAGAGTCAATAAATGCTATTTTTCTTCTAGGACCAGTTAAAATGGCAAATAAGGAATTCGAAACTAATGATGAAAAGTGATTTGGGAATATATTTCAGGGATCTTGCCCTGCTTTTCCAGTTGAATTTTCAAGACCTGCTGGCAATAATTCGATCCATTTCTGATCTCATGAAAGAAAGTTAACCACCTCCATTAAAAGTGCATATTTAAAGACACAGGTATAGGCAAGGACTTGCTGATCAGAACCCTAAAAGCACAAGAAACAACAGCAGAATCAGTAAACAGGATCACATCAAATTAAACAGCTTCTGCACAGCAAAGGAAGTAACAGAGTACAGAGACAGTGTACACAACAGGGAAAAAAACTGCCAGCTATTCCACAGGCAGAGGACTAACACCTACAATATATAAAGAACTCAAAAACATTAGACCCCCCCCCAATAAAAAAGACAAGCAAAATATGGGCAGCCAAAATGAACAGACACTTCTCAGAAGAAGTAGAGAAGGCTAATAAATACACGAAAAAAATGCTAAACTTTGCTGGCCACTAGAGAAATGCAAATTAAAACCACACTGAGATTCCATCTTACTCCCGAAAGAATGGCCATCAGGAAGTCAAATAATAACAAATGCTGGGGAGGCTGCGGGGAAAAAGACCCCTTCCACATTGTTGGTGGGAATATAAACTAGTAAAACTACTCTGCAGATAAGTTTAGAAATTTCACATAAAACTAAAACTAGAAATTCCATTTGATCCAACTATTCCCATACTAGGTATCTTCGAAAAGAGTTAATAAAATCACCATAGTGCAGTGATACATGGCTACTCATGTTTATAGCAGCACAAGTTATAATAGCTAAGTCTTAGAAATAATCTATATGTCCATCAATAGATAGGAATGTATAAAAAATTACAGTATTTATACACAATGGAGTACTAGTCTGCCATAAAAAAGGTAAACTTGAGGCATTCATAGGTAAGTTGATGCACCTTGAGACCATAATATCAAGTAAAATAAGTAAGACAGACAAGGTTAACGAGCTCACGGTTTCTCTTATATGAGAAACCAAAAAAAAAAAAAAAAGACCAAAATAAAAAAGATAGATAAGAGGAAGTAAGGAAATGTTTTTCAAATGGGAGAGGGGGCAGAAGATGGAGGGGTAGGAACTGGGATGTGAAAGAAAGAACTGAAAAAAAGTGGAAACAGCTTTTACGAAGGGGAAGGAGACCAAGACTTGGAAGGAGCAAGGAGCAACAGGAGCGGTGGGGGACAGAACGCAGGATTCAGATGTGTCATGCGCATGCACCAACCCCCCTTGATGAATATAATCATGATGTGCTGCCAACATGCACTAATAAAAAAATAAGTAAAGTGAATATTTACAAATCTGTTTTTGGTACCGGGAATCAAACTGAGGACCTTGCGCTTGCCAGGTAGGCACTTGTGCCGCTGAGCTATATGCCCAGCCCAAGCATTTAAAAATCATCTTTGTCAGTAGCTATTATTTAGCTACAGAACTAGAAATAATGCCAAAGACTTCCTGCTTCCAGGCTGGCGCGGCTCTGCAGGAGAGCCCTCGCTGAGCAGGTGCAAGACCTGGGGCCCATCTCCAGCTCAGTCAGTCAGTCAACCAACCAAGCAGTTCATTTCCTGCCACTCTGACATAACTCTAGAAGTTCCTTTCACGTCTGTACAAGGTGGGACCCAAAATTCAATGAATACCGCTGAAGAATATCATCCAGTGGAAAGGCAGGCTTGTAAGAACATCACCGTGTGTCCGCATCCACTTTATTCACTAGATCACTAGACCAGGCAACTTCTAGCTCTTCTCCAGAGACAAAACAACTATGAAAGGTAAACATTTCGAATCCACTTAGGACACTGAGGCACCCATGAAAGCACAACTACAGACACCCGAGAGGACTTTCAGAACTGCTTCAGAAAGTAGCAAGAACAGTGGGAGAAGTGTGTCAGAAAGGTATTTTGCCCAGGAGTGGTGGGGCATGCCAATAATCTCAGGAGGCTTAGGCAGGATGATCACTGTGAGTTCGAGGCCAGCCTGTGCTACAAAGTGAAATCAAGGCCAGCCTGAACTGCCTAGGGAGATCCTGTCTCAAAAAGACAATTAAAAAAAAATGAAAGAAAGGAAGGAAGGAAAAAAAAGAAGAGAGAGGAAGAGAGGAAGCTGGGCATTGCACAAAAGAGAGAGAGAGAGAGAGAGAGAGAGAGAGAGAGAGAAAGAGAGAAAGAGAGAAAGAGAGAAAGAGAGAAAGAGAGAAAGAGAGAAAGAGAGAAAGAGAGAAAGAAAGAAAGAAAGAAAGAAAGAAAAAGAAGGAGAAAGAAAAAACATTTTGAAAGGGATTCACAGGAATATGCCTTTTACTATAGTGCACTTTTAATATAAACATTCATCATATTCCTCTATTATACCTTGTATATCTTTTAATCATAATATTAGTTTTATAAAGACACAAAACTGACTCTTGAAATTAGTGTAAATGTGTGTTAGGACCCTTGTACGGGACTGCTAAGCAAAGCTAACATAGCAGTGGTGTGAGGAAAGGCAGGTGCTGACCTCTTTGTAGTTAACATGCCCGTGCGGGAGCTGAAGAAACTCCAGAGCTCTGTGTCCTGAAAGAAACAAACACACAGCCAATAAAGTCCAACTAGAATTACTAGATATCACTTTGAAAAGCAAAGATATAACTTTGCAGTTGCAAATAGTCTAAGAAGCAGGAAATGAAAATTAAGCGTGAACTCACCTGTAATTTTCTTTAAGCATAGCTGGGTTTATACAACACACATATTACTAGAATATTACTAGAATACAAATGAAATGGCTTAGCTAGGTCTAAAACCTTGAGTAAATTACTTCCCCTCTCTAGGCCTCAGTTTCCTATATAAAATTAAGTAAACAGTCCCCACTTTCCACATTTGTTGAGAGCCACAGAGAATAATTACTACGAGGCAAGCACAGAGGTTGACACCCAGGGGGAGCTCAAGAAACAAACTGCCATTACGTTTGCCTCCAAATTGAGACAGAGAATGGAAAATGCGACCTGAAGCCCAAGTCACTGTCTAATCATCGGTCTCCAAGTCTGTTTTCATCGGGAGTGACAAAATCGTCTCAGAAGGCCGCCTTCTCCGCTCACACAGACTCACAGCCTGAACCTTCTCCAAAGCTACAAGCCTAGCATTCCTGTGAGGAGACATTCAGAGGTGACACTGACTCTACTGTGAACCACATCCATTTTTAAAACTCATACAATATATATAGCTGGTCCTATATTGTAAAAATTAATACCATAAGAGAGAAGACATAACCTACACAAGGAATCCATACTTGGGATTCCAGAGATTTATGTACCCAAACCACTGAGTGAGACCTATTCAAAGTAATCAATTCACAGAAATGTCAGCCATTCACACCCGCCCCACATAAGAAAAATACCCCTGATGTGGTGGTGCACGCCTGCTATCTCTGTTACTTGGGAAACTAAAGCAGGAGGACAAGTTCAAAGCCAACCTGGGCAACTCACCAAAACCCTAACTCAAAATAAATTTTTAAAAAGCGGGGATGTAGCTTAGTGCCCCTGGTTTCAGTACTCTGTATTACACACACACACACACACACACACACACACACACACAGGGAAAAAAATGAACCTAGAATGTATAACATCATCTAAGTTATTAGTAAACAAGTGCTGGAGTTTTACTCTCTTATATGAAATTTCTCAGAATCTGTAGATTCTATCTTAGGAGTTGCCTTTATTTATGTTGTCATGTATCTGTTAGATGTAGATACCCTTCAATACCCACTAGGATCTTTGTTAGCTACTGAAGAAAGGCACCCATCTCATAAATTTTTAAACTCTTAATGATTAAAAAGTTGAGGTTAGGCATGGAGACACATGCCTGTAATCCCAGTACCCTGTGAAGCTGAAGTAGAAAAGTCACAAGTTCAAGCCCCGCCTGGGCAATTCAGAGACTTAACCAAGAGTCAGTCTTAGTATTAAAGGGCTAGGGATATAGTATAGTATAAAACACAGCATTAGCTACAATAAACAGCTAAAAGGTGGGTATTTCCATTCCCATTTCTTCCCCTTTGGCAGACCTCTATGCTTTTAGCATTTCAACTATACGGGGCATAGAGCTGGGAAATGCTTCAGAAGTCATTAAGAAGTTTCACCTTTAAAGAGGATTGAGGGGTCAAGTGGATCACTCAGTCATACACATTTATAGTGGAGCTGGGATAGAACCTAGGTCTGAGTTTCTCTCTCATGGTTTCCTGACTCCCTTTCAGCAACAACTGTTTTGAGAGAAAAACACTGGACTATTATGGGGTGTGTAATTCTAGGCCAGGCTGCTAAGGGGTTAGCTGTGAAACTCTCTAGGATGTTCCCTCATCTGTAAAATAAAAGAAACGGACCCAGTGACCTCTGGTATCCACTCATATTTTAAAATTCTCAGATTACAGGCTCTGGCAGGCCATATATTTTGCACTGACAAATTTTCATGTTCTATTTGCAATCTTGTTATTCTGTGTGACTTCTGGAGGCACTGTAACTACAAAATAGCATTACTTTTATTTAAAAAGTGTGTTTTAAATGAACTGAAAATTGTTGCATTTGATATTATGAATTGTCTTTACATTTTGCATGTGCTAAAAATAATCACAAGTTATAATTCATTCAAGAATCAAATCCTTTTGCTAAAAGAGAGCTTAATTGTTCTTATCACATACTAAGAATGGCAACTATGTCAGGTGATGGATATTTTCATTAGCTTGACTGTGGCAAGCATTTCACAATGCACATGTGTGTACGTGCATGCATATTACATAAGATGCTACAGCCACAAGGTGGCCAGCACTTGGAATCCCAGCTACTAGGAAGGCTAAGGCAGAAAAACTGTAAGTTTGAGACCAGCTAGGTAATTTAGCAAGACCCTACCTCCAAATAAAAAGACCTGGGATGTAGCGCAGTACTCCCTGGGTTTAATGCCCTGGATGGATGAACGGATGGATGGGGAAGAATAATAATAATAATAATATAATTTGTCAATTATAGCTCAATAAAATTGCATAAAATTTTTAAAACTGCCATGTCTGTGCTACCACCTACCTACATCTAAGTAACTCTACCTTTGCCCCTGAGGTTGGTGACACCTGCTGTGTACCCCTCTCCTGCCCAAATCCTGCCATCACTCTGCTTGTAAAAGCCGACTATCATTCGCATTGCCTTGCTTCCTTGACTTCCCTGAAGCTGAGCAGCTTTAAAAACACCTGACTCAGAGGACCCACTTCCCTGACCACATGTGGCCCCCTACACACACGGAAATGCCTGTCCTTGGAAACATAAAACAACACAAATAAATTCCTCCCACCTACCATATTCCTCCCACATCCTCTCCCGTTCTTCCAGGTCTGCCTCAGTGCAGCCTCCCTTCTATTGAATTCCTCGCCATTTGCCTCCCAGAGAGACACTCAGTAACCCCATGGCCAAGGGTACAACAGCTCTCCTGATCGCCTGGCCCTCCTGAGCCCATCTGCCCTTCCGCATCCCTGCCAACCCCACTCACGGCTTCTTTCCGCCACAATCAGGCTGCTCAGGGAAAACTGTAGCAACACAAGGGACAGATTTTTCAATCTCTTAATATCTCTTGACAGATTGCTTGGCCCTTAAATAACACAAGACCCCAGGACTCACCTATTTCTATGTGTGTGGAAAGGCCACACGATGAACTTGGAGGGCAGAGAAAAGCCAGCAGGAGCAGCAGGGCAGACCACCGCCAGAACGCCGACATGCTGTCATTCCCCGCGGGCTGCTCCAGTGACTGGGAGCCTTCCAAGCTGTGACAGGGCTGTGACTCCAGGATCCAGGCACAGACCAGGGCTTTCCCTGTGCACAGGTCACTGACGGGAAAGCAAGCCTCATTTCAAAATAATACTGCTTTCCAATGAAGTCAACTGCTTAACTACTGTTTAGCTTCAGGAGAACAGCAAACAAACTCTGCCCACTTGGCAGGAGGAGGAAGCCATCCAATGGATCCGAAGGCTTCTAGCTGGGAGCCTGGCATCTTCTGATCAAGCTACTCCCCAGCTTTCATTGAAACATGAGATTGGTATGGAGACACAAGCAAAGTTGTCTCCACATATTTTTGGCTTCTTGAAACAAAACACTCACCTGTGGCTTTTGGCAGTCACTCTATCAGATGCCTCGCTCACTCAGGCAACAGCTCCTGCACCCTCTCAGCATGCTGATCAGGTCGCTCTGCTTCTTCTGTGAGGCCAAGTGAGTGCTGGGAATGCTTTTATGGTGATCAGCTGGAGCCAGCGTCTCTTTCAGTATTTAGCAACAGATACCAACACCTGTGAGATTACACAAGCGTAACCACTCCTGGTCTTCACCTCTGGCACTTCTAATAAGGCTGATCTGCAGCCTGTTGCAGGTCAGACTCCTGCAGCCCAATCCCAGCTTCCTGTTCCCTTGGGAGGTAGAAGGGAGGGGGCAGAACTGGGCCAAGAAACTTGGCTTTGGAAAAGGCTAGGCTCAGAATATACCTGTCACAAGTATCCAAGCAACAGCACTAAATCCACGGGAAAAAATTTAGGTCAACCTTTTCACCGAAATGATGCTGATCTTAAAGTTCAAATTGTGCATGTTATACATGACAAGAGAAAAGCTCCTAAGTGAGGGGAGAAATGGTATTTGTTCTTGGGCTAATACAGTACAAGGGACTGTACTGTATATTTGCACTCAGCCATGTGCAAAGCCCCAGAAAATTAATACTGGGAGCATTGGGGGCCGTGTCTTCTAACTACTGAGGTCTTGGGCCATACACTTATATCTCGTATAACAGAGCATTACAAATTTAGGCCAGCTTTGCTTAAAATAAGAAAATTCACATAGAAATGTTGGTTTGAAGACCTCTAAAAACAAAACAAAACAAAACCAGGAGAACTGGCCTCCTGAACTGACACCATGGGGTGCGACAGTCAGCTGGAGTCAAAGATCCAGCGGGCTCCTGCAGAGGGCACAGCCTTCCTGCATCCTCCTGGCCCGCTGTCTGCGGGATGTGTGCAGATTTCTGCACCCCTCTGACCACCAGACGCCTTGGTGTCTGCCTCCCTCTCTCCCTGGGTCTCTGGAAGCCTGAGGGTGAGGCGGTGACACTTACAAATGGGAGCTTTGGGGAACTCAGTATCCAAGAGCAGCCAATCCATGGTAACAGTGAAAGGCCTGTGAAAGTTGCCCAGCAGCAAAATAAGGCTCCTGGAGAGGGATCTCAGCGGACAGAACAAAACCAGCCCATTCAGAAAGCACCAGAGAGAGAGAGAGATGTTAGTTACTGTCTCTATGCAATGTTAACTCCCAATTTCTCAGTCTGTATCTTTGTGATTAAAGTTCAGAGTGACTTAATTTACACAGATAATGTAATAGGAGGGAATTATTCATTGAGTATAGTGTGATGGATACAAATCTGGGATTTATGTGCAGCATTAAGGGGAATACCTCACAAATAATAAGTATATGGCACTCATTTCCTTCTATTCCACGGCCCCTTTTCTATCCAGGTGGCTTTGTTATACATGAGGGCTTGCTCCTATTATTTAGAGATCTTTTGCAATGCAGCACAAGTTACAAACCAAACAGCAGTTGTGTTAGGAGTTTGTGCATGTGTGTGTTGGGTAGTGTATGGATTTTATTTGGATCTCTATTCTGTTACCTTCTTTCTAACTCAGTGACATTGTACAAGTTATTAAAAATCTCAGCTGGGCCTGGTGCCATATGCCTGTAATCCCAGCACTTGGGAGGCTGATGCAGGCTGATTACTGTGAGTTTGAGACCAGCCAGTGTATTTGTACTCTATAGTGAGACCCTGCCTCAAAGAAAGAAAGACTAAAAAAAAAAAAAAAAAAAAAAAAAAAAAAAAAAAAAAAAAAAAAAAAAAAAAAAAAAAAAAAAAAAAAAAAAAAAAAAAAGAGCCAGGATGTAGTTCAGCAGCACAGCACCTGCTTCCTGGTACAAAATAAATAAATAAGTAAAAATGTCTATCCCTCTATTTTCTTATCTATAAAGTAGAAACAATAAGAGTACCTGCTAGGCAAATATATGTAAGGTGTTTAGAACAGCGCCAGACATGCAGTAAGGATTTAATATATGTTGATCGCTATCATTCAAAAGAAAACTTCCCTATCTCAAAGATTTACCACTGATTTCTACTAAGTAACTATCTTCCTTGTTGGTGTTTTGTCTTGTGTTTCTGCCGCTGCTCCAGACAGCACCCTGGGCCTCATGCATGCTGAGATAAAGTGCTTTATTGATTAACTACACCTCCAGCCAATTTGTTGAATTTTTTTCTACAAAGAAAATTCAGCACATCTTTTTTAACAATTTAGATGTGGATAGAAAGAAAAATGGATGAGGCTTTGACATGCAGGTAGGTCTCTTTGTGCAGGTACAGTAGGTATAATTTTAATCTCCAAAATCTTTTTGAGATAAAGCGGTCAATTTCAGCTCACTTCTGCTCAATTCCAATATACATCTGTCACCAGAGTATCACTGACAGCTAATTAGGTAGAAATATTTTAGGCAGTCACGCAGGGCTGGGCTCTCAGAGGCCTCAAAGCAGAAGATGAGACCACCTTACAGCTGTGGCTGGAAGCACATTGGTTGAAGGCCTGGCCTCAAGGTAAAGATGGAATGAGTAGGCCTACCTACCTACTACCTGGTCCAATAAAGTCTAGATAGGCCTCGGCCACCTGCGTGGGTGACCAGGACCTCCTGACTCACCTCTTCGAAAAAAGGTCCTTGTTCTTTCCATGCACACTTGCTCGATGACTCGCTTCCTCATTGGGTCAATGTTACCTAAGCAGCTGTACTTGTACTCTTATTGGTTGATCATAGTTTTGTTCCATGTTGCACCCTCTTCATGATTTTGTATCTACCTCATGATTTTGCCCTATAAAAATTCCTTTGAGAAGTGGGCTCATTGGCAACCCATCTTCCGGGTCTCTTCCCATCTCTCTCAGGAGCTGTCTCTCCCTCAATAAAAGCTCCTACTCTTAACCCCCCATTGTTCCTTAGAATTCATTCTGCGCTTTGGGGGAACACAAACTCAGTGTGTCTGACATCTAGCAGGCTGGTAGTTGTAATATTTCCCTTACATCACTTGGAGGCCCTACATCAATATGACCATTATAGCAGGTAGGGAAGAAGGTGCACAAAGGGAGGGGTGGGGTGGGGGTGCCCAGGACAAGGGCAGGCTAAGGAGAGCAGAAGGAAAAGCTCCCTGTCACCCAACGCTCTTATTCTATAGGCCCAGTGAGGACACACAGCCCGGCCAGGGGTGGTGGGTGCGCATCAGGACCCCTTAGAATTAAGACAGGACCTAGGAGGGAGCTGTTCCCATCCTGCATGGCCACAAAACAATCAGGGACCACAGTATGAATTTCCCAGGCTGTTGGCCCTTTTACCACTGTGAAGACCCTTCCTTCACCAAATTTTGTGTCTACATTGGTATAGAGAATAATGTGTTAAGATTCCACCTAAGATAATTTTTTCTTCAGATTTTAAAAGAGATTAAAATTTGTTGTATCCTAAAAAGTATTTTGGACCCTAGTATCATACCTACTAACTATGCCGGATGGATAAGGGAGTAGGCTCTGAAACAGATCCTTAAAAAGATAATCAGACTAATTTTGGAACAGATTCACGACTGACTTTGCTTTTCTGAGTCTCAGCCGACTGAGGCCTCTAGGTGAACGCCTTCACCCAGCCCAAGCAAAATCAGCTATCGGCAGCGCGCCCTCTGCAGGCAGTAGGTATGAACGCCTAGCTCCCCAGTCCGGGTTGACAGCCCTGGGGGCTTGATCAGAACTCCCTCTTCCGAATTCCTTCAGGAAAATACAGTGATTGTTGAACACACACAGGCACACACAGGATTAAACTCCGCTCTTAACCACTGCTGCCAGCTGCGACTGGCACAAAACAGAGGATATATAACTGAGCAGAGGTCAAAGTCAACAGTTCAAGGACAGCCCTTGGTTGTGCGATTTGCACAAGAATCTGGTGTTCTGGAGCACAAATTCTCACAGTGGCTAATTTTGCATACTTCCCTAAGGGAGAAAGGGAGGCTTGGGACTATCCAGATCACCTTTCTGAGATTTCTCATTATCTCTTTAGGGATGGGCCATCCTCCGCCACTCACTAACACTAAACTAAAACCAGTAAGATTAAAAAAACACTTCAGGGCAAGATCCTTCTTAGGATAAGAACTTCTCCGCAGTTATCTGTCCCCCGCTGAGTCATCAACCTCGGAATCTTCTGCCAACCTTAATCTTCCACCCGCCCTTCCTGTCATTGTCTACACCCAATAACTGGTGCCTCCCTGTCTCAGCCCGTCCGGAGGCGCTGACCTCCCAGCCCCCTTCTCGTATCACTAAGTTTGTCTGTTTCTGACTCCATCCTTTCACGGTACCCCTCATAGGCGGCTGGGCATCTTGGCCAGGTCCCAGATGATCTAGCATCCTAGAAAAGAGGCAAAAACCCGCATGCTCTGGAACAGTCGGCAAGATGCTCCCGCCTCCGTAGTAACCGAGCACCAGAGAAGAAGGGTTGAGGCTAGAGATCCTCGGTGATTCTGAGGACAGAATAAAGTGTTTGCAAGTTTTGCATGAATGAAGAATGTCATGGAAACATGACCACAGTATGCTCGATCCTGATTCTGCTCTGCCATAGGATTCTACATACTAGTTGGTGTCCTAGCTAGTCAACCCTACTAGTGGCTTGACAGAGGGCCACAGGCATGGCTTTGAACACTGTACTGAGCTGAACATATCAACTCTGCTAAATGTTTCCTTATAACAAATTCAGTGAGTGGCATGGTTCCATTTTGCAGATGAAAGACCTGACATTACAAGGCATGATCACCAGTGCAGTGAGTGTTTAAAGTTTTTTAAAAAATTTATTGCAGTAAAAGACATAGTGCCATTAATCTCCCTCTAAATACTCTCCCCACCTCAAACATCTTGCTCCTGCTCTTCTGGCTGCTTGTTAAAATTTTTTATTTTACAGATAACAAAACAGCAATGCAGACAAAATCAAAACAGCAAAACCGATACATGACCTCTAAACAAAATGATTAACAATGGTTGCTATGTTACATACTGTTACCTGCAATGAAGTTGCTCAGTCCACCAGACGTGAGAATGTAAGATTGATCAAACAATCAAAGACGGTAACAAATAATAAAAAAAAACTTTGGAAATGATGCAGAGCTTTACCATACAAGATGGTAGGAACTCAGTAATGGTTCTTATCCTGAATATTGTTGTTTTCAGATCAGTTGTTCTGATTACCAGGTTCAAGCGTGCAGAATTGGTGAAGAAAAATAGAAAATTTTAAGCATTGCCTGTTCCTTTGAATAAACCACAGACATCAGCAGTGCACCTATCCCAGCTAGCCTTGTATATACATATAAATTCTGTTTTCCTTTTTTCTTTTTTTGAGTATAAAAACTTATACATAAAGAATATCACCACTAAGGAATGTAGACCAGCTAGGACGCAACCGTGCTGGATGCTGGAGGGGGATGGCTGGCTCTCTGGAGAGTGGACAGGTTTGGGTGGCTTGAAGTTTCATGCCACACTGATGGGTCAGTTAGACAGAGGGTGGGTGCCAAACACCAGGACAGCAAAGCTTTGGGGTATTGAGTGACTGTTTTGTGTCCTCTGTGCCCACAACTGCCTCCCCTGCCTGATGTGGAGCTTCAAAAGATGATATCAAGGGGTTTGCTAGGGTGGCCCAGGCTTGGCTCTGAAGTCACAGCAACACCACAGTAAGCAATATGTTTAATTGGATGATTTCCACGAACTCTACATGAAGTTTCTAAACACCGCAATGCAGTGCATACAAAACTTTAAGTTACAGGCTGTGGGAGAGGAGGCAGCATCACTGGCGGCTCCTTCCAGTCCTGGCTGTTCTAGGGGTAATTGGGGGGGGTCTTTTTAAAACCAAGCCCCTCCTTTCAATGTACAAAAGAATTACTCTGATGAATATTAAATTGTATTGAAAACAAAATGTACTAAAAAGCAAATGCTGCTCTATGTCTGGGTGGCGGTGGGAGGAAAGAATGAGTCCTTCAAAGCAGAGAGCTTCGGGAGGCCTCCGCAGCTGCGACCCTGGCGCTCACTCGCACTGCTCCATTTTTACTCAGGAAAGTCCGATTTTTCTTTCTTTCTTCCCCTTTGTATTTGCTTGGAAGCTGCGCCAACTGTCTACCCGACCGTCTCGACCTTCCTCACTGTTTTTCTGCCACTTTCTTTCTCGTTTGGCTTTTTCTTGAGCTTCAGGGTCTTCTTTCCTCTGTCGTTTCCTTTCATGCATCTCTTTGGCTTCTCTATCCTTCTGATTTCCAGCTCAGCAAACAGTTTCACGGTCTGCTCTACACTGCTTGTTTGAACAGCTCCAGATCATCCTCCTCTACATTTGTAGGTTTTCCTTCCTTCTTTGTTTTTTTCGTTCTTTCACAGTGTGTTCCACGTATTCTTTTCCCGCCTGAATCACATCCAGGACCCTTTTCTTTTGTTCCTGATCCAGCAGCACTTGCAAGCTTTGTCCACAGCTTCAAAGGCCTTCTGTGCTGTCAGCATCATCTCGGTTTTTGTCAGGATGCACCAAAATGGACAGCTGACAAAATCTCTTTTTATTTCTTCATCTGTCACTTCAGGATGTATCTAAAGAACCTCAAATGGGCTCAAATTGAAGAGTGTTAGGAGCAGCTGAGTTAGATAGAAATAGGCAGTCAGACAGGGCCAGGCCCTCCAGGGAGTGGATGTTTTTTGCTGCGGGCCACATCTCAAGACAAAATATGAAACAACTGCACCCACCTACCTCCCTAGGGATGGACGTCAGGGATTGATACTCTAAATAGAGATCACCTTAAAGGGTCATTGACCCAGCCCCCCACAGGAAAAGCCCCTGTTCTGTATTCATGCCCCCTTGTTAGGTGACTCACTTCCCCATTTGATCCTGATTTAATCAATTTTATCTGCACAATTCTTACTGGCTGACCATAGCTTGTCCACTGCCCCTACCTTGGACCCGCCTCACCTCATGGTTTTGCTCTAGAAAAGTCCCTGGAAAAGACAGAGTGGGGGGTAACCCACTTGGGCCCCCCTTCTGTCCCTCTGTTGGACAGAAGTTTTCTTTCTCTTAATAAATATATTCTGCTCTTAACCTCCGTTGTTCCTAAAATTCATTCTTCGGTTTTAGAGAACATGAACTCGTCTCAAACTCGTCTCAGATATCGTTCAGGTTGGGAGTTTTTATTTTCCTGTATCAGGAAGATCCAGGACAGGTCAATCTTTCAATCTGAGTTTTGAACGTTAGAACTACTGAATCTCTTTTCTCTCTGTTTTACCTCACTGTAGAAGGTCATAAACGTTTCCTCGGTGCTGCCTTGGCGCCTGAGGTGCCGCTCTCTCCCCAAGCGGCCATTTTCCTGGCTCAGCCCCCACCTCTGATTTTCATTTTAAAGAGAAGATAAAAAACAAAAACAAATACATAACAGCATTGAGAACAATAAAAATGATCCCTGCTGCTTTTAAAGAAGTTCTGGAAGTCCTCTTCATAGGTGAAATTTTTTTTTAAAGTGTGTTTTCCAAGTGTGATTAAAAAACGTACAAAAAAATTGATAAAAGAAACCACGGTGAATGTTTCTGCTAAGTGCTATCCTGCAGAAAGGCAAGATTGTAAAAACGTGACATAGTGTCCTCATAACCTTGTTCAACAGATCTGGCACTGTGCAACTTCTGGCTCCTCCCCAAAGTCAAAATGATCATGATAGGTAAATGTTTTTAATTAACCCAAGACATCTAAGGCGTCAGGACAGCACAACTAAGACACTCGCGAAAGAGGACTTCCGGAACCGCTTCAGAAAACGTCAAGATAAACGGGTTAAGTGTGTTGAAAGAAAGGGGGAGGTTTTTGAAGGGGATTAAGGATAATCAAGAACAATATATCTTTTAGTCTAATAAATTTTTCAAATGTAAACATAGACTGTGTTTTGTTTGTTTGTTTTACCACAACACGTAAGTAACCTGGCCACCTTGTTAGCAAGCGATTCTGAGCCTGGATCCGAGTCTGTCTCTAAAGGTGGTACAGCTAGTGGAGGTAAAATCCAAAACCGAATCCCGAAAGGCATCCACGCAGCGGAGAGCGGAGCCGCACGCTCCCCCGGGGAACCAGCGCAGCAGCTTCAGCGAGGACCAAGATCATGACCTTGGCACCAGTGTAACTAAGGGCTAAGCACAGATCCGGGGTAGCGGGCCCAGAGCTGGGCGATGTAAAGGGGAGAGGGTGAGGGTGGTGCTCCCAGGGAAGGCGGCCCAAGTCGGTGCGGAGGAGCGAACTCCCGAGACTGGCAGAAGCCACGGCCCCCAGGGGTCTGACGCCACGCGCCGCCCCGTGCGTGGCCCCGCTGCGCCCCGACCCCGCCTTCCGCGAGGCCGCGCCCGGCCGAGGTCCAGGGTCCCGCGCCGCCGGGAGGGGGCGCTGTCGGGCGGCCCGGCCCGGCCCGCCTCCCGGCGCGTCCCCGCGACCCCGCGCTCCCGTGCGCGCGCGCGTGCCTGCCCCCGCTTCCCGTGGCTGGAGCCGTCACCGCCTCCCAGGCCATGGGGACCTGCTTGCGGCTGCGGAGCTGCGGGGCCGCGCGCCTCCTCCGCCCTCGCCCCGGCCCGGCCCCCGCTCGCCGCGCGGCCAGCGGCCCCGCGGGCCTCTCCCCCGCGCTGCTGCGCACCGACAGCTTCGTGGGCGGTCGCTGGCTGCCAGCCGCCGCCGCCTTCCCCGTGCACGACCCGGCCAGCGGCGCGGCGCTCGGCTTGGTAGCTGACTGCGGGGCACCCGAGGCCCGCGCTGCCGTGCGCGCCGCCCACGAGGCCTTCTGCAGCTGGCGGGGAGTCTCGGCCAAGGTGAGCGCTCTGGGCGGGAGCTCCCCGGCTCGGCCCCGGAGCACACCGCGCGGAGTGGGACAGAGCGAACGCGGACAAGTCTGGAGCATCGGCCGAGCCTGCCGATGGGGTCGCAGGCCTCAAGTGCACCGAGCCGGAGCGGGGCACGTGTTTCGAGGACAGTGGCGTGAGCGCTGCTGCCCTGACGCGAGTGCGACCGTGCAAGAGTGGGGATCGTGTTGGAACTCAGAGAGAACCGCTGTGCGCCTTTGCGGGGGAAGGGAGCGGTCCAGACCGTCTCTTAGGTTTGGACCTGTGGGGATAAATAATGCTGCTCTTTACTGACTTTGCGGAAAAGGGAGAAATGGGGGTGGGGCCTGCAGAGGCGAGGACCGAAAAGCGACTTGGAGTAACCCAGTGAAACCGCGGCCTCTCCAGCCTTCAAAGCTGCTTTCGGAGCTATGGAGCGATGACCCCGTACAAGTGTCAGAGTTCTGACCGTCATCCACCCGCAGATGTGCGCCGTGCACCTGCTGTGCCCCGTGCTCTGTCTTTAGGGACCTCATGTGGGTGGAGCCGGGCAGGGGAAAGACCCAGAGCATAGCGCTTAGGCAGACCGCTATGTGGGAGGCGGTGGCCTCTGAGCCACGGAGGGAGAGGCCAGGAAAGGGAGTCAGGGACAGAGACAAGGGTGAGGTGCTGTCTGAAGAGTGTGCTCGGGTATGGTTGGCTAGGGTGCCTCAACCAAGAGCCACAGAGTGCCGTGAAATACGGAAATCTGTTTTCGCGGATTTCAGAGGTAGAAGTCTGAAGTCAGAGTGTGGTAGTGTTGGTTTCCCAGAGGCCTGTCCTTGGTTTGTGGCTGGCGGTCATCTCTGTGCGTATCCGTGTACCAATCTCCTCTTTCTATGAGGACACCAGTCCTTATGGATTAAGACCCCCCCCCCGCAGTGTCTTCTTAACTTACCTCTTTCATAGGCCTTACCCCCAAATATCCTCTCATTACCTCAAATATACTCGGGGTAGGGGTTAGGACTTCAGTAAGTCAATCTGCGAGGGGACGCTTTTTAGCCTGTACCATGAAGGTGGGCCTCGCTGAGGACAAGAGGTCCGAAGAGCAAGGCCATGAGGGGATTCAGCTCAACCGGAAGTCAGATGTGCGGCTGTTGAGTTTACAGCAGCACAGGGAGGCCGGTGTGTCCCAAGCGGACAGAGCACAGGGAAAGAGCAAGAAGTTGCAGCAGTGGGGGGCTGCATTGTTCTTGGTATATGGGCCATCCACGACCAGGCCCCCAGTAAGGGCCGAATGGCGGATGGCGTCATGGTGGAGCATGGGTGAGAGCGAGAGATCACACCTTTTTTTTTTTTTGGTGGTACTGGGGATTGAACTCAGGACCTTGCACTTGCCAGGCAAGCACTTATTCCACTGAGCTATGTCCCCAGGCCCTGAGAGATCACACCTCAAGCCAGGAAGGCAGATAGCAGCTCACTCCCAAGAGCTCATTCTTTCAAGCACTGACTCAGGGTCCCAAGAGAATGACTTACTCCTCCCATGCCCCGCCCCCACGCCCTAAGAACTAGCGCTGGATTCCACCTTCTCACAGGGCCACACTGGGAACCAGATCTCCAGCACAGGAGCCCTGGTGGAGAAGCACATTCAGCCATACACAGGAGGGGGCTGGGATTTAGGTGGGACTTGAGGCTTAAAGGACGTGGTACCAGTGGCGTGGTGAGAGGGGTCCCAGAATGGGTATGTTTTGCAGGTAGATCCAGCTGTATTCTTCGGGGCATTGCTGTGGCGTGTGAAATAGAGGAGACAGTGACAAGCCAGGACTTCTGGCCTGAGTTGCTGGCAGGATGGCGCCAAGATGAGGAGAGGTGGGTTGGAGCTACACTGGGTGACAGTGGGTCAGCAGTGGCCTCAGAGTTGTCGTAAACACACACGTGTGACAGTGTGAAGGCAGCGGTGGGCTGTGGGAGCTGGAGTTTGGAGGTGAGATGAGGAAGTCGGGCACATGTGTGTCGAATGTGTGCTCACCACTGTGGATGGGGTGAGGAACCCCAGGAAAGAGAGGCTCGGGCCTCACTTGGGCGTCTGGCATCATTTCACAGTCTCATGAGGGCTCACAAGGATCAAGCTGCCCCAGAACGATCTTAAAGTGTAGGGACACAGGGAGCTCCCTCTCTTGTCACTAATGGAGTGGCGGCCCCAGGGCTGGTGCCGGGGCCCTCTCACTGCCAGCGGAGATGTCACCTTGTGATCCCATCCTGATGTCTGTGCCCTGGAACACTAACATAGTGTCAGTTTCCATCCCAGGGCCAGGGTCTTCTCAGGAAAGCTTCTTGGAAGCTTCTTGGAAGCACACGCTCTTGGATCCTAGGTCATCGTACTAAGGCACTGGTGCCATCAGCTCCCCGAGGGTCTTGCACAGGTGGGAGATGGCGGGGTCCTAGGCAGTGACATAGCGAATGCCGAATGCTAAGGAAAGCAGCTCTTAAGTCCTCTGGGTTTTTTGCCTCTAGGGCTCCAGGGTGTTTCCTTTGTGTGTTTTCCTCACTTCTCTAAGTCCATGCACAGCCCACCTGCTCCTGCAGGCTGCCCAGGGAAGAGAGTGAAGCTCAACCTGCCACAGACAGAACAGCCCTGACAAAGGGTGTTCTATGGTCATAGGGTCTCAAAGGGGCATCAATAATGTTCCTCAAAAGTCACAGGAGTCAGACAGGTGGTTTAGCCGCTGTGCGGGTGTGAGTTTGAGCACCACCCAAGGTGAGCTGTTTGGTGTCCCACTCAGGGAGGAGATTTTATTATGGAAGCATAGTGAGGGTCAGGTCCACGCCCATCTCTGCTTGCACGGGTACCTTCTGGTAAACCCACTTTCTCAGCAGCAGCTCACTCGCTGAATTCACACCCTGGTTCATTCTCAGCTCTTACTGCCAAGAGTGGCAGCTGCTTCTTCCCTCTCAGGCCGCCACTTCCAAGTCCTGCCCATCCTTGTATGTCCCACAATGACACCAGTCACACTGGATCAAGACCCACCCTAAGGACTTCATTTTATCCTGAATGTCTCTCTTGGGACCCTGTCTCCAGCTAAGGTGCCATTCTTCAACACTAGGAGTGGGGGTGGGATTTGAAGGCTTTACCTCAACATCTCCCTAAGAGCAGAGAAATGTGTCTTGGTGGCCTGGCCCCAGGGAAGGGCAGTTACAATAGTTGGAGGAAGGGTACACATGGAGTCTCTGCTCCTAGGTGGGGTAAGACAGTCGTGAAAGTCTTAAACCTCTGAATGAATGAGGCTGTCAGAAGGACAGGCCACCATTACTTCCTGGGATGGTCAATGCTGGAGCCGGTGAGAGGATGCCTTGGGCACACCTGTGCAGGTGCAGGTGCAGGTGTGCCGCCCCAGGTACCTCTCTCCTCAGCACGGCTCTGTGCTGCCTTTTTTGGCGTGGAGTCTCCAGACATCTTCCAAGTGGATATTTCTATAAATGATTTCATTTGTTTACTTATTTATGCAGGACTAGACTTTGCACACAGGACCTTCCTCTTTCTTTTGAGACAGGCTCTTTCTAAGTCACTAAATTGCCCAGGCTAGGGTCAGACTTACAATCCTCCTGCCTCAGGCTCCTAGAATATCAAAGACTGCGTTAAAAAACTCTTAAGTTATTGCAGGCTGATGAGGCCCGCAATCTCCCAAGCAAGTGGACAGACAAAGGTGTAAATAAAAAATGAGACAATGGAATATGATTTCAGGGCTTCCAGGAGGGACTAATTCCTTTCCAGCTCCTATATTCTCTGAATTAGCCAAAGACTTTTCTGGGTCACCTGTTTTTATTAGGTTTACAAATAAGGAGAGGGAATACTGAGGAAAATGCAGGATCTGGGCAGGACTCGGGGATCCTTTGAAGGACTCCTCCAAGTACTATTATGTTAATTTAGGAGAAGTATATCCCCAGGGAGGCCTTCACAGCAGGGCTGAGATGCCTGCAGCCATAGTTTCCTAGAAGTTAATAGGGATGGGAGCCAGGCCTCCTCAGCTGCTGTCGTCTTGTCCTTGAGGCGTCACAGCATCACAGGCCAATACAGGCCTCACCAGTGACCAGTGACTCATAGAGATTCACTTACTATGAATCAACTGTCCATCTACAGACAAGGTTCCTAAGACTGGGACAACTCCCAAGTAAATATGAAAAGCCAATGGGTTAATATTAAATCCTGCTCAGAGCCACTTTGTAGTGGTCCCCAACACTAGAGTTCTGGGATTACAGGAGGATGCCACCATGCCAAGCTAAAATGAATTCTTTTCTACATGTTTGAATTTTAGAAGCTACTTCTTCTGTAAATTCTTAATAATTCAAGTTATTCCTTTAGGTGTTTTTCATTCTTTGGAAAAAACTTTAATTGTGGTAAAATATGTATGTAATTTGCCATTTTACCCATGTGTAAGTGCTCACACAGCTCCACTGCATTAAATGCATTCCCGGTTCTCCAGAGCTGCAGGACCAAGAGGATACGTAGAGATGTACAGGAAGAAGTTTATTCAGAGGGATTGGTTCACGCAATTAGGGAGCCAGAGAAGTCCCACCATCTGCCATCCGCAAGCTGGAGGACCAGGAACCCTGAGAGAGAAGTTCCAGCCAGTGTCCAAAGGCCTGCGAACTAGGAGCGCCACCCAAGGGCAGGAGAAAGGATGCTCAAACAGGGAGCACATTTACCTTTCCTTTGTCTTCTTGTTCCATTCAGGCCCTTAATGCATTGAATGATGCCACCTGCCCTGGTGAGAGTGAATTTCTTTACCATCTAACAATTAAAATGCTGCCTGGTGTGGTGGTGCCTGACTGTAATCCCAGCACTTGTGAGGCTGAGGGAGGAGCATCCTTGGAAGTTCGAGACCAGCCTGGGCTACAAACTGAGCTCAAGGCCAGCCTGAACTGCACAGCGAGACCCTGTCTCAAAAAAACCAAAAAGACACACGCAAAAAAAAGTAAAGAAAAGAAATGCTGACCTGCTAGAAAAAACACTCACAGACACACACCCCCAAATTCCTCCAAATTCTACCAGCTGTCTAAGGCATTCCATGGCCCAGTGAAATTGACATGTAAAATTATCCCAAGAATGAGACCATAGAGCAATACTTCAGGAAATGAAAGATTGTGAAGCAGTCTGTCTTATACTTCAAATTTCATTACTTCTCTGCTTTTGTTTTGTATTTTTTAGGAGAGGAGTTCCTTACTTCGAAAGTGGTATGATTTAATGATGCAAAATAAGGATGACCTTGCCAAAATTATCACAGCTGAGAGTGTAAGTTCCAGATCTTTGCTTGCTACCCTGAGAAAGTGTCCTAGAATTCTCAATGTTGTTCTATAGCTAAAGAATGTATGAATCCTTGTACAATGGTCAAATACCAAATCATTGTTGTGCCAGGCAGTCACATTTGCTCAAATGCAATTTGTATGTTTACTCTTTACTAACATGCAAAAATAGATTGTGTTTGGAATTGTACGAATACTACCTTTCACCATCCCAGTTGTCTTCTCTGTGGCTGTTTTGATCTTTCATATTGCTTTTGTAAATGTGAAAGTGCACCCACAGTTCCTCCATAGTTACCACAAATGATTTTAAACCATGCTTCAACATTTAGGAGATCTGAGAAGGAGGAAAAGAAAATTAGAAGATGAAGTGCAAGGTGTCCCCCTAACTTGGGAACACATTGGTGACTCAGGTGACACAGCCAGCCATACTCATCTCCATCACTGTTTGTAATTCTGCTTTCTAAAACCTATGGCTAGGCTCTGTAATGGGAGACTTGCAGCCTTGAAAAATTTAGAAACACTCTCCTGCCTTTGTTCCTGGAAGTTAATACATGTGTCCTTTTCTGACTTAATTTAGGGAAAGCCACTAAAGGAGGCACAGGGAGAAATCCTTTATTCGGCCAACTTCCTAGAGTGGTTTTCAGAGGAAGCCCGCCGTGTTTATGGAGACATTATCCCTACCCCTGCCAAGGAAAGGCGGGCCCTGGTCCTCAAGCAGCCCCTGGGTGTGGCTGCAGTCATCACACCGGTACGTTCAGGGCCAGCAAGATCGCAGGGTAGGAGATTGGGTAGGGAAGCCAGAGACCATTTACTCTTCCTTGTGAGCAGGTGTGTTCATCCTGTTACCTATGTTACCTGCTCCTGGTTCCCTGACGCCTTTGCTGATGTGGAGGCGTATTTCCTGGTCCTCTGGGGTAAGGTTAGGTATGGTGACAGTGGCCATCAGGAATGGTGTGACCCACGGGAGGACTCAGGTGGCTTTGCTGACTTGCCACAAAGCAGTGATGGTGAAACTTTTAGAGACCCAAGTGCCCAAACTGCTGATGATGTCATCACCTGGCCCTGCTGCTCCTTTCTGAGCATGCGCATGGCCCCTCTGTGCGCTCTTATCCGATGCTCCACTGTTGGAGCAATGCTGGGGGCACTGGCTCACATGCCCACAGAGAGGGCTCCGTGTGCCCGCTGTGGCACATGTGCTATAGCTTTGCCACCACTGCCATAAAGTCTTCTTCCTGGCATTTTCCAGCACCTCTGAAAAATCATCTGGAATTTACCATTTCTAAAAAGAGTTAAGATAGCACATGTTTTTAGATGTACACGGTTTGGGAAAAAATTATGTCTTCATTATGGTGATTACCAGTAGCACCCCATGTGTGTACCCACCGGCAGGATCAGGGCCAGGCTTGGAGGGCACAAGGCTAAGAATACAAGGCTGTGTCTGCCTGGGTGGGGCTGCAGTACACGTGAGAGCACCAGCTTCCTCACAGGAAGCAGCACCTCCTGGACCCCCTTTACCAGCTCCCACATTAATTTCTCTCCAGTGTCTGCCAGCTGGTCCAAGACCGCTGTCCCTTCCTGCTGGGCACAGGCACAGGCAAAGGTAGAGTCCTCCTTAGTGCCCACACTGACTGGTTTGGACCCAAGGCCCGCTTGGCCTCAGGCACGTTCTTGCTCAGTTTCCCCAAAGGTAATAGTAATACCAACCTCAAAAGATGTGATAAGGATTTAGTTAATTTAAGTGCTTAAAATAATACCTAATATATTAAAAAATAATAATAATAATACCTAATATAGAATAAGCACTGTACAAGCATTTGTCAAGATAAAATAAGATACAGTTATAGAGATGTACATGTCTGTAGGTATCTGTATATAAAGGAAATGAACCATTTTCAAAATCACGATGACCAGTATTTTCTCCTGTAGGTCAGCCTCTGACCTAATCCACACTACCACCTGTGTTTATAAGATTTAGTTGGGAGACATCGTGTCTGCTTGTGTGCATAGTATCTGTGATGTGTTTCAGGATGCAGCTTCGGAGTTGAGTTAGTTGTGACAGGAGCTGTGCATCCCACAGAGCCTAAAATTGTTACCACCTGGCCCTTTACAGGAAATACTGGTCTGTATAGTTTTGTCCTGTGTCAGACTCACATATCCTGTCTTTATGGGCACCTTCATCTCCTGAGTCCCTCAGATCAGAAGGGTCAAGAGCTCGAGGAGCTCACCTCGGCAGCCGGAGAGCAGGTTTCCCAGGCGGTTGTGCAATGGGATTTATTGACTGCCCTGGAGGAGTGAGGTCCTTCCTCTCACGTTTTGTCCTCTGTTCTTTGATCCCAGTGGAATTTCCCCAGCGCCATGATCACCCGGAAGGTGGGGGCTGCCCTGGCAGCCGGGTGCACCGTGGTGGTGAAACCTGCCGAGGACACGCCCTTCTCCGCCCTGGCCCTCGCCCAGGTGAGCCTCTCCTTGGGACTCTGCAGAGCCAGCCAGGTCCAGCTCTGGGTTTGCCTTGGGGATGGAATGAAGCAGTTTTGCAGCCCCCTTCTTTGCCTTTTTTCCCTCTTTCCTTCTCTGCTCTACATGGTGTTGTGCTTTAATCTGCTGAGAGTTATCTTAAGTCAGAAGTTGCTCTCTGTAGAAAATAAAAAAAAGTTGGGAGGCTTTCTGATACCTGCAGGCTGTGTATTTTTTAGTTCACTCTGAGAATGATATCTATCCTTCATCCCAATTAAATAGGCGGTAAAATCCAGGCTTCCTACAGTGGCCTCCAAGCCAGATGTGGTGGTGCATTCATGTAATTCATGAGCACTCTGGGAGGCTGAGGCAGGAGAATCACAAGTTCTAGCCAAGCCTGGGCAACTTAATGAAACCCTGTCTTAAAATTTAAAAATATATAAAATGGCAGGGTCAGTGTGAAGACCCTGGACTTAATTCCTGATACCACAGGGATGCCCCTCCCAACCTCTGGTGCCTTCTGACCTTGCCTGTCACCCAGAGCTTCTCTTCAGCTCAGGCCACTCTGGCCCTGCTCCGTGGGTCACCCCAGCTTTGAGCATTGTCCCTCACACACCCATGACTTGCTGCTTCCTGTCTGTGTGTTTTATAGGAAACTCAGAAATGACAGGGATTTCTCACATACACACTCAGCTCCCCTTGTTACCAGGGAAGGAGTTAAAGTCTCAGAGCCAAACTGGTGTACTGGTTCTTTCAAACAGAAATCCCTTGAGGAAATGTGACTTCAGAAAGAGCCATTTGGAGCTGCTGCCGTGATGCAGGCCCGTAATCCCAGTTACCTGAGGACTGTATGATCGAGGGCAGGCTGGACTCCTTAGCGAGACCCTGACTCAAAAAAATAAAAAGGGCTGTGGCTGTAGCTCCGTGCAACAGTCCTGGGCTCAATCTCCAGTATTAAAAAAATTCCCTGCCTCTTCCTTTCCTGGAGTCTTACCCAAGCTTCCCTATCCTACTCACTGCTGCTGGTCACAGAGCGGGCCGCCTGGCTCTGCACATGGTTCCGAGTCCCACAGCTGTGGCTGCCCGCTGTGCCTCATACAGGTGTCGAGAGGCAGGCAGGTGCTCCCTGTGCGCTGGTGGCTGAGGGAGCCACCTTGTGTCATAAGTATTTCCTTTAGCTGTCTTCTATCAGTGCCACTGATATTTTGGTCTTGCTACCCAGTTGCTGTCTTCATGAGAAGAGTTAGGGAAATTCAGAAACTGCTTGTACCACCACCATCTTCCCAGAATCTCAGTCAGATTTATGTAATAAGTTATGTTCGCGGGATTCAAACATTCAAATAATTCAGGACACATCTTATCCAAAGAGAATCGCCACAGGGAGAGTCCAGTTCCCCTGAGGCCACGCTGGCAGCTGCCTCTCCAGTCCCCTGGGGAGGCTTTGGCTGGGCTCTTCTCTCTGCCTCCCTTTGCTCATCTCCAGCTCCTCTTGGCACTCCAGAGGCTGAGGCAGGAGGATCGCCTTGAGTTCAGAGCCAGCCTGGGCATCATAATGAGACCCTGTCTCAAAACAGAACAAATCAAAACTAAAACACACACACACACAAACAGAAAATAACCTTTCCTAATCTACACCCTGGGAAATGGACTCAGAGGGACTCTGTGGTGACCCTGCACCCATAGCTTCACCCTCAACCGCTTTCCACCCTCTGGCTGGAGAATCACCACCCTTTTTTTGAACTCCCCTTTGCATTTTCTTGAGAAAGAAAATTTAATGTTTAAATACCAGGTGGCAGCAAAATTTATTTTAATACCCCAAGAAATTTATTTTAATCATGTTTAACACACATTAATGTTAATATCATTTTAATACTGAAAATTGTATTTCAGATTCAAATTTATATAAGTATATAAATCTGGAATTGCGCATTATGTATAAATATCGACATAAACTCGTGCCAGGGATTGAACCCGGGGCTTGGCTCACGCGAAGCTCGAGTCCCACCTCCGAGTCCCCACCCCCCGAGTGTGTTTTCGCTCCATGCACGGGCTTGCTTCGGCAGCGGGGATACTACAGACTGCAAAGATACTCTGAACCCCAGCTTCATTTTCTTTCAGTTAATTTTTGAAATTATTCATCTATTCACTTCAGTTTTCTACTTGTCTCTGTCTAATAATGTGTTGCCACATGGGCTGTTTCCCTTCGCAGCTTGCAAACCAGGCAGGCATCCCTCCTGGCGTGTACAACGTTGTGCCCTGCTCCAGGACGAAGGCCAGTGAGGTTGGGGAGGTGCTCTGTACAGATCCACTGGTGTCCAAGATCTCCTTCACTGGCTCAACAGTCACGGGAAAGGTACGTGGTAGGTCTCAAAGAAAACGAGCATCATTCTAGTATTTTTCTTCCTTTCTCTTTGTTTTTGTTTGTTTGTTTGGTTGGTTGGTTGGTTTTTTGGGTTTGTTTTGGTTTGGTTTGGTTTGGTTTGGTTTGGTTTGATTTGGTTTGGTTTGGTTTTGGTTTTTTGAGACTGGAGCTGGCTGTGTAGTTCAGCCTGGAACTTGTGGTGATCCTTCTGCCTCAGCCTCTGGGTACTGGGGTTGCAGGCATATCTGTCATGCCTGTCTTTTCTTTTTACAGAGTGTAAAAATACTATTTTCTTTTCATCACAGATTTTAAAAAGATTTCTAGCAGAGTGTTAAAGCCTCACTAACACGGTATCTGCTCATCCTCTGGAGATACTTAGAACTATGTTCCCTGTTGCGACGTGACGTGGCTTCTTGGTGACAATACCAGAACAGCCAGGGCCCCGTTGTTTTGCTTAGTGTCAAGCAGCTGAGCACCATTCATGGCGTTTCTTCAACTCCAGATTGCACATTTCCTTCCCAGCCTAGAACTGCGGACTCCAGAAACTCAGCAGTGGTGCTGGAATGAGGTCTTAGCAGGGAGCAAGACTTGTATTGAGTAGGAAGGTATTTATAGAAATGGAAAAAATTTTTTTCTAGCTATATCTTTTTCCTTAAGTGTTAGTAAGTTCTTTCTTTAGAACTTCATATGTGTGCCTGGGAGTAGATTTTTATTGATCCTTTTAAGTGTTCCCAAAAAAAATTCAGGGTGGAACAAAAGTTCTTATTTACAATGTTTTGAGAAAATATGCCCTTTCCTACTGTACGTATGTGTACATATACACACGTACATGTATATATACGCTCATGCTGGACATGTGCAAAAGGCAGTGGACCACAGACAAATTTCAAATGTAACTGAAATCTGAAAGTTTTTGTGAAGGTTACCATTTTTAGAAAGCGTGAAAAGCAGGGTGGAATAATGCGGTTCTCATTTAATTCCCAAGCATAGCCCCTCTGTCACATGGGACAGTCCCGCTCAGACAGCAGCCCTCTAGGCTCCTTCATCCACTCAAGGCTTTGGGCTCAGTCCTCAGCAACAAAATGTTCATAGCGGCCCCGAGAACAGCAGCAGCACTAATCTCTGTGTCGGGCCTCTTCTGAGCCGGTCTTTACCGAGGAGCCGCGGCTGCCCTCCTGGTCCTCCAGCGCAGACTCTCATCTCGTAGATGAAGCGCACACAGGGCGGTGTTCTGGGGACACCCCTGCCCTCCTCCCAGGGCCTTGCGGAGTGCAGTGCAGCTCGTGGCACCTAGTGTCTCCCTGAGTGGTCACCTGAGGGAAGCAGCATGCAGAGGATGACAGGGACCGAGGACAGTGGCCCGGCAGAGACAGGGCGCCAGTCACAGTCACAGTCACAGTCAGTCCTGGGACGCTGAGTCCTCAGGAGGTCAGCGCTGGGAACTGTAGCTGAAAGGGCTAGACGGGGACAGTGTTGCTGCGGCTCCAGGGCCCATGGCGGGCCAAGCCAGGGTGGGCCCTCGCTGTGGGGAGACCAGTGGAGTGACGCAACAGTGACCCCTCTATGGAAACCATCTTCACACTGGAGCAGATTCTGCAGTCAGTAGCCTGGGAGATAGCACTTTTTTAAAAAGTTTAAATGAAGATAGTTGTGTTGAGTCCAGTGTGTTTAAGCTAGGCATGGTGGCACGTGCCTGTAATCTCAGCACTGAACTACTGGACTCGGTCTGCTTCGCGTGAACTGTCCCAAGTAGGTGTGTCTTTCTCGTGTCTATGATTGGACAAAGACCTACTGACCTGTTACAGATTTAAATATCTGCCAGGCGTGGTGCTGCACACCTATAAGCACTCGGGAGGCTGAGGCAGGAGGATTGTTGTGAGTTCAAGACCAACCTGGGCTACAAAGTGAGCTCAAGACCAGCCTGAACTGCACAGTGAGACCCTGTCTCAAAAAGACAAATAAATAAATAAATAAATAAATTTAAATATCCTAACAGCTTCCTTAGCCATAAAATCCCTTACCGGAGTCTAATAGTTATATGTACCTGAGGTGACACTTGTCCCTTCAACTAGTAGTCCTACAAATTTATTTTGAGGAAATAATTGCACTTAACAGTAACAAATTGGAAACCACTTAAAGGTGCACCATGTGGGAGCTGGATAATGAAGATTATGGTACGGTCACATAGTGGAATATTATGCAGGTATCTAAAGGAATGTTCTAGAAACATATATGCTGTCCTGAGCAGATTTTCACATTACAGTATTGCATGAAAGAAACAAGAGGCTGGGCATGGTGGTGCACACCTGTAATCAATACACTCAAGAGGCTGAGACAGGAGGATCACTGTAAGTTTGAGACCAGCCTGGGTTTAAGGCCAGTCTGGACTATATTGTGAGAGCCTATAAAAAAAAAAAAGTAAAAAGTATTATGAAGGTGTTAAGATGTTACAGATAAGTGGCCAGTGAGGAGGGTAAACCAGGTTATGAAGCTGTACGATTATACCCTACTGTTCTTTTCAAAGAAAAACTACGCATTCTGAATATAATCCTTGAAGGGCTGTCAGTGGCAAACCTTAGCTTGTGGGGTTCTGGGTGATATTTTTTATGACCTTATTTCTATCTTATGATGTATAAACCTACCCCTTATATTTTAATGCTTATGTGGTTCAAAAATGAAGGCAGTGTTAGCATGTTTACCTTTATCACACACAGACACGTGAATACATTTTCATCTCTCCCTTGTCCCGTGCACACTGCCGCCCCATGCACACCGTGCACGCCGTTTCTTTCCTTACTGGGTGACACTGTCAGCAGAGGCCTCAGGGCCCCGGCCCTTGGCCTTGGGGCTCACACAGCGCACACCCCCTGCCGCCTGCAGGTCCTGTCGCGCCACGCGGCCAGCACTGTGAAGAGGGTCTCCATGGAGCTAGGTGGCCTCGCCCCATTCATCGTCTTTGACAGCGCCAACGTGGACCAGGCTGTGGCAGGGGCCATGGCATCTAAATTTAGGAACGCTGGTCAGGTGAGTCACGGAGAATCTCCAGGGTCAGAGGTGTAGATATGTGGGCTTAACAAAGACCACACAGTACCACCTCCACCACCCGGTCATCTCCTGAGGATGTTCTGTCTTGGCTGGAGTGGAAATCACCCTGAGGGGCGCCGCCTCTCAGCCCTTGGTGTTACAGTCTGGGCTCTGCGTGCCCTCAGCCCTCAGCCCCTCCAGCCCTCAGCATTGTAGCTCTGGAGCTGTACACCTGTGGTCAGCTCCACAGTAGTCAAGGCTCCAACCTTAGCAGCCATCTAGAGCTCTGCTTAGCAGCTTCTGCTGGTCTCTGGAGCTCCTCATGGCTGGCAGCTCCTAATGCATATGGCTCTTTTTGAAAGCAACCTGTTCTTCTCCCTTTCACATAACCAGCAGATTTACAGGACTACCAAACAAGGCTGTATGTACATACACTAGAGAAGGCCCTCCTAGGTTAACTGGAGGAGGGTTAGGGGATGCTGCCTACATAAAGCAACAGCCGGCCTATGATTGGCCCAAATTCAGCCCAGTATATTGGTCCAAATTCGAGCCTGCTGATGGAAACCTACCTGGTTCAAATTCAAGCCTATTATGGTCAGGGCAGACACCTCCCTGCCTGTGCCGGACAACTGCAGCTGTAGCGGTCAGCCAGAGCTCGGCCCCGCTGGCTGTAGCTGAAAAAGGGAAGCGTCGGGCTCTGTCTGGCCTATCTCACTTCCATCCTATGGCATTCTTTCTTTCAGCAAGCGATTAGTGATTCTCTTTGATTTAATAAGGACTGTTTCCAGGCTTGGGTAGACCACAGAGAAGTGAGGCATGGTCTCTGGCTTCAGAGGATTTGCCGAACTGCAGATGTGTTTCAGTTAAACAGTCTTCTGTCTTCTGCCCTTTGCATCTGGTTGTTTCCATGGATCTTCTTTACCGTGTTTTTCTCTACGAAACAGACACAGTCATCGTCTCAGATACCGAAGCTGTGAAGGTCTGAGGTCCCTTATCTTGAGGGACAATTTTGAGAATCATTCTTGGAAAAGCTCACAACACTGATCCCTGCCAAGACTTACCTGGGTTTCACCCTCCGTGAGCTGGGGGCATCATGGACACCTGATAAAGGGCATTACAGGCAATTCCCAAGTTGTCCTGGGAGAGTCACATCTGTGTAGGAAATCCTGGAATATTAGATTTGTCAGGGACCTCCCAAGTCATCTGATGCAAATGTCGAATTTTACAGATGAGAGATGAATACTCTGGAAAGACAGTGTGACTTGAGTTACCCACCCTGAAGAATGGGTACTGCACGTAGCACCTGCCTCGCTGTGCCTGTCCCTGCTGCTGCCAGGAGCCTGGCTTCTTAGGAAGTATCTTGCTGGGTGTGGTCATGCACACCTATAATCCCAAAACTGGAGAGGCTGAGTCAGGAGGATCGCTGCAAGTTTGAAACCAGCCTGGGATACAAAGTGAGCTCAAGGCCAGCCTGAACTGCACAGCAAGACTCTGTCATAAAAAGACACCCTGCTAAAAAAAGAGGAAGTCGTCTTTAACTGTGACCTTAACATACCATCAATTTTATTTTTTTTTTTTAATTTTTTATTTTTTGGGCGGTACTGGGGATCAAACTCAGGACCCTGCGCTTGCTAGGCAGGCGCTTATTACACTGAGCTATATCCCCAGCCCCCTACCATCAATCTTAAATAGAATAAATATACCAGGAAAGTTCTATTATGAGAAGGTGAAATGTTGTGTATTGTTCTATGTTAGTTTTCATCTTTATTTTGGCCTTTGGTAATTAATTTTTCCCCTTTTATATAAATTTAATTCACTTGATTGAAAGAGATAATACTTTCCTTTATAAACACTGATGTGTGTAATCTTCGGTGTTAAATCATAAGCTTACAACTTTGGGGCAGGTTTCTTTATGCCAGTAAATATACATAGTATGTGAGGTTCTAGGTATACTTTTTTCTACTAGAACAGTGCATGATGAAGAAAAAAGACAAAAAAATATTATCTTCTTTTAATTACATTTTATAATTTAAAATACAAAATCTGATCTGATTAAAAAAATAAGAGTTTTTTTTCAGTAATTTAGACTAACATGGAAGAAGGGCTTTAGGGCCTTTTTTTGAGACAGGGTTTCAATATGTAGTTCAGGTTGGCCTTGAAGTCATGGTGACCTTCCTGGCTCACCCTCCCAAGTACTGGGCTTACAGGTATGTGCCACTGTGCCCAGCTGGTCCATTTCTAAAATGACAGATTCAGTCAAACACTTGGAATGATCAGCTAGAAAGTGTAAGTTAGCATTTGACCTCGTTCTTTATAGCCTCTGCTGTTGCTGCTGACTTGCTATCTCTCGGGAGGGCTGTGACTCCTTTCTCCGATTTGTTTTATAAGTTTATTCAGGCCATTTTTAAAAACTAGGGTGAGTGGCTGCTGGTCTTATCTTACACAGAGATATTGACACTCGCTCACATGTTTGGCTGTAGGTCGTAGCAGCTATGGAGGGAGGCAGAGAGGAAATGCAGTTATCTTTGGGGCCCAGCCCGGGGAGGAGAGCAGCAGGCGGGACCCAGGACAGAGACACCGGGGAAGCGTTTGCCCAGCAGGGAGGCGCCTGTGCCACGTTTCCGGGTGGGATTGATAGCTCCCGACCCACTGACTCCGTGGGTTTGTTCCTGTCTCCTCTCCAGACTTGTGTTTGCACAAACCGATTCTTGGTGCAGCGGGGTATCCACGATTCCTTTGTGAGAAAGTTTGCTGAAGCAATGCAGAGAAGCCTGCGTGTGGGGAACGGATTTGAGGAGGGAACCACTCAGGGCCCATTAATTAATGAAAAGGCAGTAGAAAAGGTAAGTTCGTCTTAGCATTTGTGAAAGGAAACCGTGTGGTTTCAAAATGAAAAGCTTAGCTGAGCAAAAACCCTTTGATAAGGTGCCCAGCAAAGCCCTGTTGGAAACAGCGGTGAAATGCGAAGAAAAAGAGAGAGAGAAGATTGCTACCAGTTTGTGTGATCGGGTGGCACTGTCTCATCCTAAGCTTCTCTAGCTCCGTCATTAGGCTGAGACCGTGTGATATCCCTCACCTTGGGTCTTCAGCCTCCCTGGGGTCTTCCATCACCGTGGCTGTAATTCTTCTTCTGATGACAGAATTCCTTTCCGGGAGAATCTCTGAGGAAGGCACTCCAGCAGGCAGGTAGAAAATCATGGTGCCATGTTCAGGGTTTAGACATGCAAATCAAAGCCACTTTTAGGAAGGATTTGTGGGATGAAAAAGCTGACACATGGCTAGTAGTCTACTGGGTTTTTTTTTTTTTTCAAAAATCCTTTTTAGAGTCATGAGACACTTTCTTATAATACCAAACATCCAACGTGTCCCGTGTGTCGCCTATGTAAGGGTTTAATAGACTCTTTCAAATCAGGCAGCTGTGGCAGTTGGAGACGGTGTGTAAGACAGAAGGGAGGAAGGAGGCTTAGGGGGTAACCGGCGGAGCTCAGCCAACTCCGAGATGAACCGAGATCAAGTAGAGCCGAGGCAGTGCTCATGGGGGTGGCACAGCCCACGCTCTGGTCCTCGGACTCATGAGAGCCAGAGGGCCAACCTCAGACCCATGGCCATCCTGACCCAGTGGGCAGTCACTCCGACCAAACACATACCGTCGCCCAGGGAAGCATGGAGGTCAGAGGGAGCTCTGACTCTCAGGACAGAGAATGCATTAAAGTTCACACCACAGCGCTTGTATCTTAGAGGAGACTTTGGGCCCCCGGACACATGGGGTGCTTGCTTGTCTAGCGAAGGCTGTCTGAGTTCCAGTCCCCAATGGTAATTCTCAGTACCCCAACCCTGTGCTTTTCATAGGTGTGATGTCTGTCCCCAGGCCACTGACTATTAATTTGTCGCAAGTAGAGCCAAGGCTTTTGTTTTATTTTCTTGGTAGTGCAGGGGAATGAACCGCAAGCATCACTGAGCCTCACCCTTTTAAGTGCCCAGAGGACACTCACTAGCAGCCAGCCTGAGAGCTGTATTGGAGAATTTTTTCCCTAAGTGGATATGCAGATATTGCCCTCTAGATGGCGCAGCATACCAGAACTTGAAATAAGCTCTACTGAGGGAGTTCTGTGTTTTTTGTAGAGTTCGGTAAAAATAACCTTGTTTAAGGACAAGGTTTCAGGCTAGGGATATGCTCAGTGAGAGAGCACTTGCCTAGCATGGATGGGGGCCTGGGTTCAATCCTCAGCCCCCACAAAAGCAAAAGTAAAAGCAGTCTGTGGAGCCTGGGAATATATCTCAGCAGCACAGCGCCTGCCTGGCAAGCATGAGATCCTGAGTTTGATTCCCAGTACCCAAACAAACAAACAAATAAGCAAACAATCTGTGTGGTTGGCACTGATGTACACACTGTTAGAGAGAGGCTTTAGGGAAGAAATACTGCACACCACATTTAATACAGACGGGGCAGAGCAGGTTCTGTTTGGGGCAAAGAAGTGGGATGCTGTTCAATAAGTTACAGATGGATTTCTAAAATACAAAGCACAGAGAGCCATCCTGGCTCATGGGAGTTTGTTGCAGACAATGAGATGTTTAGATTCAAAGTTCAGAATGTGTCTGTGCTGAAACACTGCAGAAGAGTCATCTGGTGATGGAGGGGAGGAAGATTCTGGTGCACCAGCGCATGTGATGAACTTCTGCAGGGAAGAAAGGGCTGTGTTAAGAGAAAAATCCAAGTAAGTAGTCCTGTCCAGGGCAGTTACAGAGGGCATCAGAGCCTGTCTAGAATAGGGTGTTCAGGGAGTGGGAAGTTGAAGAACAGAGACCCGGAACTGGTTGATTATACTGCTACACTGTTTCCGGGTCATTCCCACACCAGCCCTCCCCCCACCCCACCCCAGTACCCACAGGCCATCAGACATTTGCTCCAGGCACAACACTTTTTTTCTGAAGAACTGCAGTAGCTGGCCCAGGGGTGCTTCAGGAGTGACACCTTCCTGCCTGTGCCCTTTGGGGAAGGGGGCCACTTTGTGGGACACTGCCATGTCAGAGTAAACCCAAGTTCGCAGCAAAGGCCACCATGGCCCTGATGCCTGAAAACCATCTTCATGAAAGAGCAAAGGTCGCAGGAGGAAACAGAACAGACCCTGAAGTAAACAGACAGAGTGGCAACAGAAAGAACACCTCTAAGCCTCCCTCCCGTCATCCACCAGTTTTGAGGAGATGGTATACCTGCAGAACAAGGAGCATGGTCTGCAGAAGCAAAGGCGTGAAAGCAAGACAGAGCCTGTAGAAAGTGAACACACAACTGTCCCAACTTCAGTAGCTGAAGCTACAAGATAAAACTGGGGCAAACTCATGGAATAAAGCAAAGCATAGAGAAAGATTATGGTAAAGCCCTTTGAAATTAGAATTACACATCTTGTTTAATGACCGAGCTTTGTTCCTGTGAGTAGGTCATTAAATGAGTTGGTTGCTAAAAGAGGAATTGTATACAGTACGTACGGTATAATATTCAGAAGAAAGAAGTGGTTACGCTCCATCTTGATGACTTTGCTTTTATTTGCATAACTCACATATAGTGCTGTAATGTATAACAGAGCATAAAACCACAGCAGTGCGCTGTACAATCAGCAAGAATTACAGTCATGTACTGTAGAAGAAGCCATCAGAAGGCCACACTATGACTCACGTTCCTGCGTGGCAAGTCTGAATGTGGGTCATAGGTCTGAGCGGAGCACCTCACTCCTAAAACCAAGCAGTTAAACAGGTAAGTCGTTAAACCAGGACTACCTGTAAACTGGGGAGAGGAGAGAGACCCCTTAGCATGAGGAGCTGTGGTGTCATTCATCTAGTAAGTAACTGACAAAATCTTCTCAGAGCTGGGGGGAAATGACTTCATTCTGTAGATCAAAAGATCTCACCAGTTGCGACAGGAAAAGCATAGAAGCAGATGGGCCATGATGTGCGGGTGGGTGTGCGGTGGGTGCGCTTGGTGATGTTCATAAAGCGACAAAATCAGCTAAGGACTCTTTGTGGGAGCAGAATGTTTGGCCCCCCCCATCTTGAAGCTCTGCAGCTCCATACTGAGGAGAATGTACCAGAAGAAAACAAGAGCACAGTTCAGGAAAGAGGACAACTTGGGACCCAATAGTCTGAGAGTCACCCTAGGGTGCCAGGAGAGCGAGCCCAGGACATTGACAGAAGACCAGAGTTTTCTGCAGTGCGAGCATTCCGAGAGACTGTGCCCCTTGGAGTCTCCTCGGCCAGCCCCCTCCCCCAAGTGCTCTTCTTTTCCTTGTCACACAGGTAGAGAAGCACGTGAGTGACGCAATCTCTAAAGGGGCCACCGTGGTGACAGGCGGGAAGCGGCACCCGTATGGAAGAAACTTCTTCGAGCCCACCCTGCTGAGCAATGTCACCGGGGACATGCTTTGCTCTCATGAAGAGACTTTCGGGCCGCTGGCACCGGTTATCAAGTAAGATGCTCCAGCCAGTGGAAAGACCAGAGCAGACCAGGAACTTCCGCGCTGCTAAGGGTTCTGGGGCCAGGCACGGAGCAGGACTGAGCCCGCCAAAGGGCAGAGTTCAACACATGGGTTTATTTTTTTTAATCTTTGGAAACGTTTAGAATTCCCTTGGCCTTTGACATTCTTAACTTCTTCCTGCCTTGGGTCTGGCGTATCTCACCCCAGGGTTTTGTGAGTCTGAGCTCCTAATGAACATCCGAAGTGTTCGTTCCACTCTGGGAAATTTATGGTGATTATTTCTCACAGAGGTTTCCCCGCCTCTGTGTATCCTTCACCAGCCCCCAGGAGGAGGGTTACAGCGACGTTTCTGCTGCTGGCCTCCGCGGCTCTGACCTGTTCTCCCCACCCCTTCACGCCTGCCTGAGGTCTTCTGAGACATCTGTCCTCCGCTCGGGTGCTGGGTTGTGTTTTCCGTTGGGATGTGTTTGCAGCAAGGACGCCCACGTTCATCCCTTTGGGGGAATTGGTACCCATGCAACGCACACCTTTCTATCTCCTCCCTCGCACCCTGCTCCCTACGCTTTTCCCCGGTCCCTTCCTCTTCTCCAGAAAGCCTGCCTTTGTTGCAGCCTCTCCTTGTATTTTGGGTTTCTCATCGTAGAGAAACCACGGGATATTTCAGTGTCTGTGTCTTCACTGATTCCTCAGATGTACGACCCCGTCCCAAGTTCTTGGTCCCCGCTTTTTTTGCATTTAGATCTTTACTCATTCCTTCCCTGCAGCTGATTCTTCCTGCTTCATTTTCCCCCTCACTCCGCTGGGGCCGTTTTATCCCTTTTCTTACATTTTTATTCTGTTCCACAATTTCTTCCTGGTCTGGCATAGACTGTGCTGCCTGTTGTGCTTTGTAGTCTCGGAGCTCCTCAGCTGTCTCCTGATTTCCCCAACGAATTCATCTCTAGCCCCTGAATTCTGTGTGTCCCTGACACCTGCCGTGAGGCTGTCAGAAAAGCTGAGACCCCAGTTTGAGCTCCTGATGTGTTAAGGGGGCAGAGGGCCACATCTCAGGGTAGGGCTGGGGAGCTGTTGTACCAAAGTCTTGTCCCAGCCCCACCCCAATATCCTCTTCCTCCTGGGTGTTTTGCAGGCATCGCTATTCCGATGGGCTGGAGAATAAGGCTGCTGCCTCCTCCCATGCTTATTGTGATGGCTGATGTGCCGCCTGGGTGTGGCGCTCCTGGGGGCCCCTAGCGCCTAGCACAGATCCAGGGGGCCAGGCCTATAGACAAGATCACTGGAAATTCGGGGGTGTGATGGAGGCTGCTGCTCATCGCCACAGTTCCATCGGCGGCCGTTCTTTCCCTCCCGCCTTCCTGGCCGGCCTAAGTGTCTGGCGTTTTTGGTGTTTGTTGATGGAGCTTTTTCAAGTCAGGATTCTCCTTCTCTGCCCTCTGGCATCTCCAGCACTGAGCCCACAAGCTGCTGCCTCTTGCCCAGGGTCAGAAATCTTTTTTTGTCATGTACTTTGCTAGCCTCGGTACCATTTTGCTTGTGAAGCTTATCTATTATCCCACCATTGTAAAAATGTACCTCTTGAAGAATGTTCATCCTTCATTTTAATAGAAATATTTTTCCTAGAACATGAGCCAGACGCAGTCTCAGGTAACCCGAAGGATGCAATGGCTAGGGATGCAGGCCCTGGGGGTGATGGGAGCGGAGATTCAGGCTTCGCTGCCTGCTGTCGGAACCTCAGGCAGGTTAAAGATTTCTAAGGGCGCTCTGCATGGCCCTGCAGAGACAGCAGGCTCCCTTTGCTAGTGGATCTCTCAATTTAAAAACTGGGCTGCTTAGAACCTCATGACACAGTTATAATTCGGGAATGGCAGAAAAGTACCACCCCGGTCTTGTTCCTGAAATAAAATTAGAATGCTGGAGGAGACCACAGCGGTCTTTGGCGCAGACCCTTGCTTTCAGAGAGAAACGGATGCCATGCACGCACGGTGACTCTGGGGGGCAGGAGCAAGTGCCAGAGCCTGTTTGAGAGCCGGCCCTGCCCTCTGCCTCTGACTGGGCTTCCTCTACTGCACTGTGCTGGCCTCTGTGTAGTTGTACTGTATCTGGGTCCTTCTATCTTTGCACACCGATGCCATCTAAACAGTTATGACTATCATGAGTTCTTGCTGGTACCAGGACCAGCAGTCCCTTCCCTAGGGCACGTGTGATAGTCTAGATACCCCAGGGTGCCTGCATGCTGGCCTGCTCTCTCTTCATCCTCCCAGAAGAGCCAAGGCCAGGACTGAGCTGAACGCTCAAGCCAGGAATGCTGAGGCCTTCTGCAGTTGGTGTTCTTTGCTTCTGCTCCCTTCCTCTGGATCTCTTTGCAAAATACTGATTTGCCTCTTGCCATTATTCGGTAAACAAGTCAGAAGAAAAGAAAGCTGGGTTTCTGTACGCTTCCCTTTGCAGGTTTTGCTGATGACCTGTTGTAACTTTGCCAGGTTCGATACAGAGGAGGAAGCTATCGTGATCGCCAACGCCACTGAGGTCGGGTTAGCAGGTAGGACCCGCGCTTGTCGGGCAGCAGTCACACTTGTTTTCTCCAGCAAATGCCAGCCCTGCATTTGCAAAATCCACTGCCCTGGATTCAGAGAAAGAAACTCAGGCAGAACACATACTGTGTTGCTTCCCAAGTGGCACGGTTGGATTTGTGCAAGACCAAATTCTTTTGGCTTCTGCCCCGTGGGACACATTGGTCTCTGGTCGAGCAGGGGGTTAGAGAGAGAGAACAGTGCGCATTGTTCCGTGTTCTCAGCTTAGTGCCCAGAAATGCCAGGTGCTTTTGCTTCTGTTTTGCCTCTCTCCTGAAAGCCTAGACCGTGGGCACCCACAGAGAGTGCAGGCCAGGCGGGGAGGGGTGTGGGCAGGAGCTGCTGACCTTCAATTTGCAGGTGCTCAGGTGGCACCGCTGTACCAGGCAGTCCTGAGAAAGTGACACATTGGTACCCTCAGTGCACCACGTGCCAGGGGAAAAGGTAGAGACACGGGAGAGAGAACGCTTCCGCTCCATGGAAGCCTCCCTGTTCACATAGAAGAACTGGTTATACCCAGGTAGGGAACAAGCGTGCTCTGGGGTCTCCTGCCCCACGTTACGCACTCTCAGATTCAGATGTGGATACAGGGTTTCTGCCACACCAAGGTGCAGGACTGGTTTCTTCCCTTATCCATGGGTTGACGGTGGAGGAAACCATGTCCTGCACTAGGCTGTAAGTAGTGGGCAAGATTCTGACCATAGAGTCGGAGGAGAGGTTCCGAGGGGACCGAGAAAGCCCAGAGAGAAGTGAGAGTGGCGAGGAAAGGGACGGGCGCGTCTGGAGATGACGGCGGGTGACCGGAGCAAGGGAAGGCAAAGCTGAAACTGCTCGCTGGGGCAGGAGGGGATGTCCAAGCAGCCATGAAGGACCTCAGCCTTACTCTACAGATAACCAGGAGTCGCCACAGGGTTTGGCAAAAACATGTGGAAATCTAACAGGCACTCGAGGTGGGCTGGAGAGGAGAAGCGGTGCTGGGAGCGGGGTGTCACAGTCTGCGGGCAGGGGTGGCAGGAGCAGAGGCGATATCCAGGGTCCGGAGATGCAGACATGGACCAGTCCGAGGTGGGCTCATAGGGGAGCCAGGAGGGCTTCAGGCCAGGTGACCGGGAAAAGACCTGTCCCTGGTATCCGTGGCTTTAGACAGGACGCCTGGGGACGGCTGTACAGGTCACATCCGTGCTTTCCTCTGCTTGCCAGGTTACTTTTACTCCCAGGACCCAGCCCAGATCTGGAGAGTGGCAGAGCGGCTGGAGGTCGGCATGGTGGGTGTCAACGAAGGGCTGATCTCCTCCGTGGAGTGCCCTTTCGGGGGCGTGAAGCAGTCTGGCCTCGGGCGAGAGGGGTCCAAGTACGGCATTGACGAGTACTTAGAAGTCAAGTACGTGTGTTACGGAGGCCTGTAGGAGCCTTCCGTTCCCTAAGAAATAAAGAAGCGAGGCTTGCTGATGTAAATGGGGACATTCCAGCCATCATTTTAAATAAAATAGTAGGCTACTGGAATTATGGGTGTGTTAGAATTTAGCCAGTCCTCTTGATCCCAAGCAGTTGTTAGTCATCTCCACCCTCCTCCATAAGTGGAGGTGAGCCCTGAGGCTGGGCCTGCAGATCCTGGACAGCCAGCCTGGCTCCCAGAATGACCTGATCACCCCAGAGCAAGGCAGCGAGGAGCAGGCTCCACTGGGTGCCTTGGAAAGGCCTGGTCACTGCTCGGGTGTTGCAGCCTGGCCCCGGCACGGGGTGTGCGGGGCGGTGAGTCACAAGAGCAGCAGCACTGTGGACACTGTGTCTGAGGCAGAGGCCAGACCGACCCTTTCGCAGTCTCTGAAGTAGCCCAGAGTCACCTGCGCCACTGTGTGGGGTAGAAAGTGCTTCTCCCTGTGTCTGGACCAAAAGTCTTCACTGTCCCCAGTTCGCTGCTTCAGCGTCCCTCTGTTTCCTGTAGAAAATGAGTCTAAGGTGAAAGCAGTGATTGGCACAAGCAGGATGGTACAGCAGTGGCCCGCCTGACTGGCTCTGTGACCTCGGTCGGGCTGCCCCACCTCCCACCCCCACCTGAGAGCCAGTTCTACGCCCAGCAAGGACACCTGGCCTGCCTGTGCACTGGCGGTATCTTGGCTAAGAGGAAGGAGCCCAGAACCCACCTGCCCGTCGGCCAGAGCTGTCTGTCCTGGTACAGCGCCACTTGCTCTGTCACTTGCAAATGAGCAGAGCACCTTTACCACTGTGATCTCAAAAGGAGAAAGAATTCTCACAAATGCTGGTCCACTCTGTGGCTTTAAACTTCAGGCACCAGTTACCTAATCAGAGAAATACACCTAGTTGTACTTCATTACGAACTCCCTATGGCCAGTATTGGCTCTCAAGCCAAGAGAAAAGGTCCCAGTAGGAAAATCCTAGGCTCTTCTAGAAAGGCCTCCTGTCGCCAAGGAGTCCACCCCAGGCTGTCCCTGGCCAAAAGGGCAGAGATGAAGCCCGCACATCCCTCCTTCCAGCACATCATGCCGTGGGTACTGCAGGTGGCGGGAGGAAGGTGCGAATAAGGTAGCACTGGGTACTGCAGCCCCTGAGCCCTGTGTGTGCTCATTACCCTCACTAAGCCATGGACGGGGGGGCGGTGCGGATAAGTAACAATCTCGAAAGTCCCCAGGCCCAGAGGAGCACTTCCAGTCCTGCAGCTGCCACACATCTGGCCAGGTCAGTACCTGCCGTATCCCCAAGGCCCAAAAAAGAAGGAGCAAAACTGCCTCTGAGCGACACTGCCCAGACCCGCCAAGAGTCACACCGTGTGCTGACAGGCCATTTCTGTGCTGTGGTTTTGTGTAACATCGAATTGCTGAAGATTTGTGTGTGTCCCTCTTTTTTGGTGTTATTTTCCAGAAACTGAATTCTGATGCAGAGGTGTGTGAAGACTCTCCAATATGCATTTAATTTTGTACGTTGGTGGTTTCTTGGCCAGATGACACATTTTTAAGTTTTCTTACATATTTGGCTCACCAGGTACATACACTGAGGGCCAGAGACCACTGTGGTATCTTTGACCAATTTTGTAATTGGAGGTTCAGGGTAGTGGCTCAGTGGAACATGAGGCTCCAGGTCCAGTCCCCCGAAACACCAAAATTTAAAAAATTTAAGATAACTTGAAAAGGAAATAGCTTGTTGTTCAGTAAAATGGTTTTGGGTTGTGGGAAGAAAGTATTTTTATTTTTTATTTAATTTTTGGAGGCAGGTGCGGTCTGGCAATCCTCCTGCCTCAGCCTCCCAAGCAGCTACGACTATTAAACATATGCCACCAGCCCAGCTCAAAGTGTTTTTAAATCAACATTCGTGGGGTGTTATATTTCAATAAGGTAACCATATGTGATATATGGAATTTTTTGTAGACATGTATCTGATTTACAACATAAGTGGAAAAAGACCAGTGTTTGGCAAACTATACCCCATCAGCCCAATCTGACTTGCCACTGCTTTTGTTCAACCCAAAAACTAAGGATTTTTTGATACTTTCAAATGGTGGTGGTGGTGTGTTCTGAAGAGTTTTTCATGACACATGAAATTCAGATTTCAATGTCCATGTATGGAACATGGCCACACCTGCTGGTTTATGGTTTGGGCAGAACGGAAAAGTCTATTCCTGCTAAACCAGAAGTGTCACTATGCATCCCCTCCAAGGAGTCTGCCAGTTCCTTCGCTAGACTCTGAGGGAGAGATGGACCTTCCCGCATTGACTGGGCATTACCTATTTCTGCTAAACACTTGCCTTGTAGAAGGTGCTTTGGGCCAATGCTTCTGGGAGCTCTCAGCAGTGACCACAGAACAAGAAAGAGTCCATGGCCTTAAAAAACCACTTCTTGGCTTCCTTCCCCAGCTACACAGGGGTCCTCATTTCCGGAGCTGATTGATAGCTGTGTCTCTGCCATTTGAGAGGTTTTAAGTATAACTGTCATGTCTTCCTGTGCCTATCTGTATTTTCATGTAGAGACTCGGTAAAAATACAGATTAGAAGCACAGTGTAACAAAACCTATTTTCTTGTCAACTGACATCATGAACTTGACATTGTGCCACACAACTTGTTTCCTCTAAAGGGTAGATCCCCGTGTTTTAATTGCCCTTATGTAGCTATTTTAAATAGCATTTTACTTGAATAATAACATGCTGTGAATGCTCCACACTCTACCAAATGTGTACATGACTAACTTTTCTAGCTGCTGACATCATGCATATCTGTGTCTAATGCAGGGTTGCACGTGTGTGATTAATAAATGTTGAATTGGCAGAAATTCCTACTTCTGTGTCAAAGTGTCTGGTGTGAGTTTTCTCCTGACCACTTGAGGGTTTCCTGGATGGCGTCAGAGGGGTTTGGGTGTAAGGAATGCCTTGGGTGAGAGCCAGAAAGTGCATTTTGGGGGCCTGTGTCTAAGAGAATTGTTTAAATTGTCTATTTTCCATTGCTAATAACACTACAGGATATGCTGTGAAGAAGAGATTCTATTTCAGCTCAGACTTCTGGTGTGGTCATTCAGTGACAGCTCTCTGGCAGGCAAAGTCCCTGGGTAGCACAGGGCTTCACACGACAAGAGACCCAGTCAAACAGGCCGTGATAGCCTGTTGCTGTCATGTATGGGTCAGTCCATCCAGGACAGAGCCCTTGTCACCTCTCAAAGGTGTCCTCACGTGGTCTTTGCACACATGGCTCCGAATCCTTCTGAGGGTCCAAATCTCTTATGACACCAGCAAAACTGGATTAGGGCCCACCCTGCCTGCCTCAAGTTAACTTAATTACTTCATCTCCAGACAGGATCAGTCAGACTATGAAGGGTTCGGAAACACAATTCAGCCCATAACACAGAAACTTGGCTTAAGAGTTTAGTTTCAGAGTCAGGTGTGGTGGTGCACGCCTATAATCTCAGTACTCAGGAAGCTGAGGCAGGAGAATTGTTGGAAGTTTGAGACCAGCCTGAGCTATAAAGTGAGCTTAAGACCAGCCTGAACTGCATAGTAGAACCCTGTCTCAAAAAAGACCACACCAAAAAAACTCTAGTTTCAGTAATGGAAATGTATTTGATCAGCTTTCCATTGCCATGACAAGAGATAATCAACTTATGAGGACGAATGAATTATTTCCATGCATGGTTTCCATCCATGGTCACTTGGCCCTGTTCCTTAGGGTGCAGGGTCCCTAAGGAAAAGCTTAGATTAGGGGACACAGAACATCATGGCAGGAGCACCTGGGAGAAGAAAACTGTCCACCTCATGGCCACAGGGAAGCAGAAAGAGGGGAAGGGGCCTGCTTCCCGTGTACCCGTCGAGGACAGCTCTCCAGGGATAGAACTACTTCCCACTGGGCCCCATCTCAGAGGTTTCACACCTCCCAACCCCACTGCTGTGAGGACCACGTGTGAAGATTTGGTTCATTTACTCTCAGAAAGCACAGTTCTGGTCTCTGCAAAAACTACTGCAGGATTCTTACCAGACTGACAAGGAGCTCGGAGCACTGTGGTTCATCCACTTAACTACAATAGTCCCGCTCCCACCAGCAGCAATGGCACCTCTGCAAGCACTGACCTCACCAACACCGCTAGTGGGTTGGGTTAAAAAGTGGAAATTTCTTGAGGAGAGAAAGCTGCCAAAGCGGGTGTGTCCAGTATGAGGCTATTTATATGAAACTCTAGAATACTCATGCTAATCGCCAGTGGGTGCCGGGGAAGGAGAGGTCCCCAAGTGTCACAGGAAACTCATCTGCTCATGAGCTTGATTATGGTGATGTGTACACATTAAAACACCAAATTACACTGCTTGGGTATGTGCAGCTTATTTTAAGTGAGTTATAACTGAATACAATTATTTTTTAAGCCAGCTTTATTAGTGATAAAAGCTGGATTAAATTATGTCACTTTAAGTACACCTCCTAACTCAGACCACCCAACCACCCCTTCTGCTGCTGCACTGCCAGACTTCTCCGGCAGGGGGTGCCCTGCCTGTTATGCAGATCCGCCTAAAGCAGGCGCAGTTCCTCCCAAGGCCTATATCGTCAGGGGGTGACTCCAGACTTGAGGGAAGAAAAAAACAATTCTAGAAAAGCCAAATAATAAACATTTTAGCCTTTGTAGACAGTTCCTGTCAAAATTTGTTAACTTTGCTGTAAGAGCAGCCGTGTAAATAAGTGAATGTGGATGCGTTCTGGTAAGATTTTATTTAATGGACACATCTCCGTTTCACACAGGTCACAAGAAAGAAATTATTTATTCTTAATCATTTTAAAACCTAAAACTCCTTTGTTTGGCTTCCAGGGAGTGAGAGAACAGGCTACAGGGGACAATTTCTGGTCCCTACTCAGGGGACTCCCTCTATGTGAAAACATTAAAAAAAAAATATCCTCCCCTAAAAACAGCATTACAGAATATACAGACACTTTTATGTAGATTAGTATATATATATTTAATAGTGTTACATTAGCAGTCATACCTTGCCGACACATGAGGAAAGCATACATTTTCAGAATAAATCCGACTGAGAACAGAACCCGTGATAGCTTGGTCACCCTCGGAAAGATGAGCAACTCCTCCCCACCCGCACGGGGACATGCCCGGCCCACTGAGTGACGAACTCTCTTACGGAGGTTCTGTGGGTATAAACGCGTGGGCTGCTAACGCCGAGGGTTCCGCTCCTCTTTCTCTCAATCTAATCCAGCAACTATTAGTGCTTGTCAGCCGGCGAAGCCCCCCACTCCCTCCCAGCCCCTAGCAGCCCACCTGTCTCCGTTTACTCAAAGCTCTTCCAGTGCTGTCCTAAGGAGCCTTGCCGACAAGCAGCACAAGACGAAGACTGCCAGGGGCCAGACCAGCTCGTGCTCAGGGCTTCCGGTGAGGGGTGGGGTAAGGAAAGAGGACCCTCTTTCTGATCGCCACTCTGTGATTATCCTTTAATCCCCCAGAGATACATGGCTCTGGTGTGGTAGGAGGGTTGGAGAGGCCAAGCTGGGATGGCCAGGGCAGAAAAGGAGGGAGATGGGTGGGGCGCAGCAGAGATCTCATGGGAGCGACAGGTGGGCGCTCTCTCCGTCTTTTGCCCTTGGCCATGTTAAAAGAGCTTCCTCTAAACCCTAGGAACAGAACTCTCAGGGGGCCCTGAAGGGCCTGCAGATCTTCCCCTCCAACATTTGGGGTGGGAGTTCTTAGTGCAGTGGGGCTGGATGTGGGACCCCATTCCCAGATCCCTCACTCAGGGTGTAATCTTGGGCAACCCAGGCTGCACTGCAAGTCATGAAGCACATGCAACAGGATGCTCTTTAGGTGTCCACATCTGCTGCCACAACACTGGTTCTCTCTCCTCTCTTCCTGCAAAGAATGTCCTAGGCATTACCAAGGCCTCAGGACCATGGGCAGCTGGGGCCAAGCACCGTGGCAGGCTTTTTCTTTTTTGTGGTACTAGACACTGAAACCAGGTCCTTTGCACTGGAGCCACATCCCCAGCCCTTTTTCATTTTTTTCTTTGAGACAAGGTCTAAGTCACTAAATTGCCCAGGTTGGGTTCAAACTTGTGAATCATCCTGCCTCAGCTTCTTAGAGTGCTGGGATTAATGAGCATGCACCCCTGTGCCAAATTACAGTTAACTTCAGTTAATTGCTCTGGGGTACTACCTTGTGGGTGGAAATGGTTTAATTTTTTCCATATGTTTACAATAAGATTTAATAAAAAACTACTAATAAATACCATTTTGTTGTTGTTTGTGTTTTCTTTTTAACTATTTTTTAAACATACAAAGGCAGTATCTATAGCCAGGTATCCTTTGGGAAGTACTTGTAGTTCAAAGCAGAAAGACCACCTGTTTCCCTCAGGACTGGCTGTTTTCAGAGCTTCAGAACAGATGCAGTCGCATGGTTATTACCCTTCTTCACAGCAGCCCAGTGGTTCAGCCTACATTACACGCTTGATACGTGTTCCACAAATTACTAATCAACTTTTCTGCCCTTGATAGAGACTGGAGTTGAGCGCCTCAGTGCAGTTTGTTTTTCTTAGAGAATGAGAAGACAAGAATGTCAAATGCTGTAGGCAATTTTGAACCACCAAGCCCTGAAACCCTGCCTCCCTTGCTGTTGCCTCCCGTTCCTGGAATTCAACTCTTCCTCAGCTCTGGAGGTTTCGGGAGAGCACACCCAGTGTGAGCTGCGGCAAAGGCGTGGAGAGGTGTCAGGCTCAGCCACCCAGGGAGGACATCACACCCAGCTATCCGGCTGCGGGTCCGGCTGGAGAAGCCCTGCTCGGCCAGCTGTCCTTGAAGGTGACTGCAGCTACCGAGGGTGACCGGCTGTCCTGACATCTTCCCGAAGGGTCTACGTAGAGAAACAGGTGTTCGCCTTTATTTTAACATGAGCAATATGAAAGGGCACCAGCTACGAATTTACAAAACTCTTATATATACCTTAGGAGTTGTACCCAGCCTTTATTCCTATGAACAAGCATCCCAGTTAAAAGGGCAATATTTTGTTTCTTTTAATCTCGAAAGCTCCACGAAGCCAGTCTTGTACTCCGCAGGGGCATACAGCCCGCCCTGTGGGAGGGGCAGCAAATGATGCTCCCGGAGCTGGTGTTGCATGTGGACCGCCACAGAGCATAGCCCCTGCTCCGGTGCTGCGCCATTATCTGTCCTTTGAGCAGTAGCTGAAGGAGGTGCCGTTCCCAATGGGGTCGCTCACGGAACCCTGGGCCTCCCCTTGCTCCATCCGTTCTCGGCTGAAGACGGTGTCCTGGTCACTGTCAAACTCTGACTCAGACACCATCAGGCTGGAGTTGTGCTCTGTGCTGCAATGCTTAAGACCTGGGGAAAAACAGCACTGGTCACCTTCAGCCCTGTCCTTCTGGCTACAGGTCGTGTGAGGAACAGGGAATTGTGCCCTCTCACCTTCAAGGCAATTACTCACAATGCAGCAGGCAGGGTGGGGTTCCTAGACTGCAGTAACAAGGACTTGCAGCCCAGTTTTGACACTTGCCAGCTGTGCAACCAGGGGGAAGGTACTTAACCTCCCTCTCTGGACTTTCCTTTCTCCTCATTTATTAAACTGGTATGTAACAAAAGATAGGGAAGGGACGTGCAGTATTCAGGGGTTTAAGGTGGGGATTCAATGAGACAGCACCTCAGCGCACTGCCCCAGCCTTAAGTGCGCAGGAAGCGCTCCAGAAAGGACGAGGCCAGGTGGGTGGCTGGGTAGGGCAGGATGGGGCCCGGTGACCAAGGTTCCAAACCTGGGGAAGAGGCAGAGAAACAGGACAGGTGCATCCCGGGCGGAAGTTGGGTGAGATAAAACAACCCGAACACCTTGAGCTCTTAGGTTTAAAGTGGCTTTGCAATACTCTGGCATTAAATTGTGATGATCGTCCAATAAACACACACTACTGTTCATACTGTGTGTCGTCTCTGCTGCCAGCACCTCCTCACTCCACTCTGCACACACAATCACACAATCAGCGGCCTTGGCAGGACTTGCCGCACCCCGATCAGATCTCAAGCCTCCCTCAGGCCGAGCTGCTGGAGCTGGCACCAGCTCCCATGCCCTCATCTCAAGGGCTGCCTGGTGACCTTGCGTGGGGCGGGCTCTCAACACTGCCACTGGCCCACACTTCGCATCTCACCACCCTGCAAACGATTACGTCCCACTGAAAGAATGAGTCATAAAGCCTGAAGTACAGTAAATCCACGTGGTCAGTGGTACGCAGCCTCAGAGGGCCGGAGAAAGCGCATTAAGGATGCAGCAGTTAATAAATGCAAATCTAAGAGTCAACTGAGGTGGGCAAGGCGCGCTTCTAACTGTAAGGATCAATACGCTCTGCTCTGTGAGGGGTCGATCTGCATAAGCATCAGCAAAGGCAGCTGCTGAAAATGCTTTGCTGTTAAAGTCCGGTGTCATCCGGCTGCATATCCGGCCTGACAGGCTTAACGGGAATGGCATTCAGAGCCCAGCTGGGCTAAGATGTGTGATTGTCCCGCCTCCTTCCAAGCACAAAGAGCAGGATCCTAGCGAAGGCGCCGTTTGCCCGGAGGCCACTCAGCAGGGACCATAGTGGCAGGCACGTCCCACCCCTCTCCCCAAACGCCTCTGAGTGCTTTGCCAAATATCGTCACCTTTCTGGCCCAAAGCGGCCCCCACCCCCAGTCCCACCCCAGAGCATACGCTTAGGATCAAGGCCGGGGCTTTTCCTGCAGACTCCCAGGCTCTGCCCCTGTCAGGCACATGCTGACCACGGTTTATTATTCTTCTTTAAACCCAAGTTAGTGCTGGGCCAAACACCCGGACTCGATAACCCGGGGATGGTCTTACCGTACTTGGGCCTCAGTTCCACTCTTTCCTGCTCATCCATGTTATCCAGGATGGTGTACTTGGTTTGTTTCCTTATTTTAGTCCTTTTTCTTCTGAAAGGAACAATGGAAAGCTCAGCTCGTGTTCTCGGAATGGTAATCAAGACGCAGGATTTCAAATGCGTGAAAGACACTACAGGAAATGTTTTGCCTTTCGAATCTAACACTCCACGACACCTTGCGGGTGAGGTACGTGCGAGGCCAGGTTAGAACACAGGGGTGCTCAAGGACATTTGGCAGAAATAGCCTGCAGAAATGCACGGGGGTGTGACGGCCCGTGTCCCTATTGCCCCTAGCCACAGGTCTCACCCACGCCTGAGCCCCTCACAGCAGCCCTCGGCATCTACGGTGGGTCCAGGGAATGTCTCTCCTCAAGAAATTGCACACTCACAAAGACCTGGGTGGTCAAGTTCGCCCGACTCTACAGTGCCCTGGAATGTCCAAAGCTGCAGGAATGAAACTAGAGATGGTGGGGCGTGGGGACAGAGAGACGCACGAATGGTAACACAGTGAGTTCCCAGAACTATTTAGCAAAGTCCAGTAGTTGTTTTTATAGTTTTCGTAGCACATGAAAACCAGGCTGGCCTTATGTGCCCCATTCTATGCTGCAGGGGGTTATTTGAAAATACACATCAACCCATGCTAAGGCACACAGAGAGCCAACGGGGATTTCACCTCTCTGGTCAGGTGGGGATTCGGACCATGGGCCCATCACCTCTGCTTTAGCACCTACTAGCTGGGGACTATAGAAAAGTATTTCAGATTCTGAGTCTCCTTGTTCTCTCCTGTAAGAGGGCGTAAGGACCGTCCCCTTCCCAGGTGGCCGCAGGGAGGGTACAGGGTATGTATAGAGACCCCTCACCCACGAATCGCAAGGGAAAATTCCTACTGGGTATCCTCAGCCCTCACATACCAGTCAGCCTGGTATGTTTGTCACAGAGCTGCACACTGCTGAAGTCACACCCAGTCGGTGACAGAGGCTCCCGCAGGTGCTGCACAAACTGACTGGGGTTTAAGCCTCTCAGGGCGCTGCTGTCTTCGCCAGTCACCGCTGGGGGTGTGGCCACAAACAAACCTAAAGTAAGTCATAAGTGATTTCTGAAAGACACCTAGTAATCTTAGTGCACCTATTATTTTGAGCACATCGTTGAGAGGATTTGTTATAGGCAGCTGAGTTAGAGAAAAATATTATAGGCAGTCAGACAGGGCCGGGCCCTCGAAGGAGCCAACAGACCTGGAGGAGCCAGCAGACCTGTGGGCCAGACCTCAAGACAAAGGGTGCTATACAAATGCACCCACTCACTTCCCTAGGTGTAAATATCAGGGATTGATATCCTAAATAAGTAACAACCACCTTCTAAAAGCCAGGAAGAGTCACTAGCCCGACACCCACAGGAAAAACCCCTGATCTGTATTCATGCCCGCTTGCTGTGTGACTCGCTTTCCCATTTGATCCCAGTCCACTCAGTCTTACCTGGACAATTATACCTATAGTCTTATTGGCTGACCGTAGTTTTGTCCATTTTCCTTGGACCCGCCTCACCTCATGGTTTTACCCTATAAAAGTCCTTAGAAAAGACAGAGTCGGGTGGTAACCCACTCAGGCCCCCTTTCTGTCCCTCTCTCGGATAGAAGCTTTCTTTCTCTCAATAAATATATTTTTCTCTTAACCTCCGTTGTCCCTAAAATTCATTCTTGGTTTTTAGAGAACACAAACTCATCTGATATCGTTCAGGTTGGGAGTTTTATTTTCCTGTATCACCAGGACCAAGCCATTCACTTAGGCCCGTTGCCTGGTGGCAGAAAGTGTCAATCCCACAGTTTAGCGGTTTAACAAATCCAAGCAAAGAACGTTTGAGCTGCACCTAGTGACAAATATGCACGCCCAGTACCTCTTGCAGCAGCAGATGCAAAACCAGGCTATGCCTCCCAGGAGCACTGCCAGAGCAGAAGCCAGCACCGCCACGTAGAGGACGCTCCACTCTGAAAACCAGAAGACCAGGGTGGACAGCGTTAGTCGCTGCTTCTAAAACAGCTTTGTTGTGATGATTGACAGGAAATGTTTCTGAGTCCACCCAAGCAGAGGCCCTCAGCGTTGACACCACCTGGGGACTGGCTGCAGAACACAGCAGGGCAAGACACAAATACATCAAGAGTGATCCCACTGCCTTGCTGTTGGCCATGCATTCAGATTAGGGGCCTTGCAGAGCACATCCTACTTTCAAGAACAAAAAAAACACACATGAATCAAGGAGGTAGGAATGCCTCGTGTGTACACAGGGGCCACATCAAAAGCTTCCTTGCAGAATCCCAAGATCACGGCACTCCCCTAAAAGTTCTGGCTTGGTCTTAACAAAGCCATTCAAGTGTCTGTGTGGCTGCCAGTGGCACAAAGACACTATTAAGAGACAAAGGGCAATACAGAAACTCTGATCTTCAGGCCTAACTCGTCCCTGCAGAAATCTGATCGCACTGCTTCAGTGACTCAAAGCTGGTTATTTGCAAATTTAGCCAAAAGTCTGTGCGGTATTCATAGGAACATGCTTTGGCAGCGAGCTCTTACCTTTTCTTCTGCAAAGTATGCCCACCTGGGTCCCCAAGAAAACAAATGTACTCTGAGCAGTAGACTGGCAGGGAAATGTCATTTTGGCCCCCCAAAAGCCTGTAGGGCCCCAGTTTGGCATCTGATGCTGGGGCTTCAGCTGCTGAGGGCAGCGTGGGTAGAGCCCAGCAGGGCCTAGATTTTTTTCTTTGGTTGCAGTGGGTCCATACATCATCAGAGGCTAAGCCAAGGTGTGGAAGACATTCTTTAGTTAATCTTTCAATGTATTGCCTTAGGCCTAACCTAGCCTTGATTGCTGGGTTCTGGGGGAAGTCTAGCAGAAGCTTTGTAAGTGCTGGGGTCAACACTAAATGCTTTGCTGTGATATGCAGGAAGGAATGGTGACAGGATGGCTAGCTAGTCAAGTCTCAGGCCTACGGTAATTGAGTTGTGTTGTCCTTGCTAAAACGGTTGATGTGCTCCTGTTAGCCCAGCTGCCTCCTTTGCTCTTTCTCAATAAAAGGTTACTGAAAATGCCACCCGAGGCTGCAGTCCAAGAGGCTGGAAGCCCCCTGATCCCAGGATTTTGTCTCTCTTGTATTTCTTTTTCCCCTTACTTTTCTATTCATCCACGGATACCTTGTTCTCGGGACCTGTTCACCCTGGACAGAAACAGATTCAGGACCTACACCAAGGAAGCTGCAATCTGGAAATAGAGCCATGGTCCAAAGCAGCTCTTCCTTCGAAACGCCAAATCTGCTCTCCCCTTACTGGGGGAGTCTTCTGCACGAGCCCAGACACACACTCCAAAGGTGCACTGGGGGGGATCTTAGCTCACTACCAAGCAACTGGTTCGCCCTGCCTCAAGTGAGAACAAGCAGAAAGTTTACAGCTGTGCGGCCAGGTGGGTGTTTCTGAGCTCTGGGAACGCGGAGCCCCGCCCACATCAGCACTCACCACAGTTGCTCTCCCCGTCCCACAGGTAACGCTGTACGGGGTTCTCCATCCACAGCGGGGAGCACACGCAGCGCTTGGTGATGGGGTCACAGCGGCCGTGGCCAGAACATGTGAGAAGACAGCCTGCAAAGAAGCGGCGGGCTGAGGTCACTGTGGAGGGAAAGAATCCCAGGTTCCTCTTCTTCTACACCTTTAATAGCGTGGGCCTCCGATGCTGCTGAAGAATCTCTTGTGGTGTGGGCAGGGGTTCTGGGAATCATTCATCCCCGAGACTCTCACCAGCAAGCCAAGAGCAGAAAAAGTGAACAGATAACAAAGCAGAAGCCTTACAATGCAGTGAAACATCCCTGTACCCTCTGGCCCGAGAAAATAAGCTAAGACGGCATCCAGTAAAAATAATTGAGAATATGCACAGCATTTATTTATATTATCATACTACTGAAAATTAACCTTTAAGTCCAAGCATGGAGGCTGACTACATAATCACCAATCCTCATACCCAGGGAGGAATCATGCAGTCATAAAACATCTCACTAAAGAGATATTTGATCATAATATGACAAAAGGGAAATGATCATAATATGATTTGAAGTTAAAAAAATTAACATATATCAAACCATCCTGATTATATTACATGTTCCCAGAGATGGAGCAAGTGGAAAAAAGTACATCAAAATATTAACAAAAGTTCTTTCAATAGTGGGAATTCTAGACTTTACAATCCTGAGGATTACTGTCTTCTATAGGCCTTTCTGGATAATTCAAATTTCCTGCAATAAACAAATATTGTTTTGTAGCTAGAAAAAAATGAAGTTATTTTAAAAATTTACCTTATAACCGAGAGAGTCAATGGTAGCTTGACATGTATTTGAAACACATTAAATTTACTGCTCAAACAGTGCTGTGGCCCTTGTAACTCTAGCTGAAATGAGCACTTTGGTGGAATATTTATTCCTGTGACTCAGAAGATGAGGACAAAGCCATGAACTGTGAATGGCTTTGTTGTCCTAAAGGGGTAGAGAGTAAGGTACTAAGAAAAGAGCTACAACTGAAAGGCACCTATCAACCATCTTCAGTTTTCAAATGCTTTGATCCATATCTGAAGTCCCAGCTACTCTGGAGGCTGAGGCAGGTGGGTCACTTCAGTCCAGTAGAACAATGACAGCCTATAAAACCCCATCTCAAAAATTTAGAAATAATTTTTTTGACCCATGACTCTTACTGCTGTCCAGTTTCCTCCCAAGGCGTAGTTGGCAAATGTGTGCCGTAGAAACCAAGTGCTGCAATTACAGGCGTGCGCCACCACGCCGGGCCCTACTGGAGAAATAAAAGCAAAACAAGTCCCTGGATGCTAAGGTGAAACCGCCCACAGGTCACACCTCCTTCTGTACCGGTGAAACTGACCACTGGCCGGCAAGGCCTGTGCTTTCCGGATGTTCCTGTAGGGGGCGTACCTGCTGTGTCAATCCTCAAGACCTTGAAAAGCAGGAAGTCGGCCTTCTGCTCTGTGAGGCGCCTGTGCAGGTTCCGGGCCACCTGGGCAGCTTTGAGCACCTTGAACGGCGGCCCGCTCTGGACATAAAACACAATCTCCGTGCTGCAGAGGAGACAGTGAGAGGAAGTCGCACGGCTTAGAGGCGGGGCCAGGCCACCGGGATATCTGTGGCCGAGGACCCCAGCAACTGTTTCTGTTCTGTTCGTCCACAGTGCAGCTGACGACACGCAGACAGACCTCCACAGACGGGGAGCACCGAGTGTGGGGCAAACGCGCCATGTCCACAAAATGGTAACTTCCACATGTCCTCCTTCTTTGCTTCATTCATTCATTCATTCATTCATTCATTCATCCATTCCTGTGCTGCTGGGGATGGAACCTTGGGTTCTCCTACATGCTGAGCACATGCTTCCACCGAGCCGCACCCAACCCTCCTTTGGCCTTTTTATTGCAGTATCATCCACATATCACAAAATTCTTCTTCCTAAAGTGTAACATTCAATAGCTTTTAATATTTTCACAAATCTGCACAACCGTCACCAGTCTCATTCAGAATATTTACATTACTCCAAAAAGATACCCCACTCCCATTGTGCTTATTTCCTATGTCTCAAGTGTAGTTTCTTTCATTTAGATGTTTTCCAAGTTAATCAGCATTTTTATATTAATCAGTACTCCATTCCTTTTCATTGCCAAATAATATTCCATTGTGTGAATTTATCACATTTTTAGACCATCAGTTGCTGGATAATTGGGGTGCTTCCACTTGTTGGCTATTGTGAATGGGTATTATCCCAGAGACAGGTTTTTGTGTCAACATATTTTTCACTTCTCTAGTATGTAGCTAGTAGTTAACGGGTCATAGGTACATCTTTCTCTGGCATTTTGAGAAACTGCTCAACTTTTCCAGTGTCTGTACCATTTTACATTCCCAGCAGCAGTCCTACAATTTGTCTGCACTCTGGGACACTTGCCATGGTCTGTCCTTCAGATTCGAGCCAGCCTCACAGGTGTGAAGTGGTACCTCTTGTGATTCTGATTCACATTTCCCTAACAGGTGAGGGGAGGCGCATCTATGTCCTGTGCTCATTGGCCATTTGAACACTGTCTTGAGATAAGTATTTTTTCAGATCTGTGTTCATGTCCCAGGGCTGCTATGAAGCAGTGCCATAGATGAGTGGCTTAATACAACAGAAACATCTTCTGTCACAGTTCTGGGAGTGGGAATTCTAAATTGAAATGTGGCCCCTGCCTTCAGCTCTGGTGTCACCAGGGACCCTTGGCTGATAGAATGCTTCCTCCCAGTCTCTGCTTCATCCCAGCATGTGTTCTCCCCGTGGGTCTCTGTGTCCTCTTTCTATAAGGACACCAGCCACATTAAGGGCACCCCCCCCACCCAACACTCCAGTATGACCACACTCTACCTGATGACATTTGCAATGACTATTTCCAGACAAGGTCACATTTAAAGGTACTTGGGGTTAGGACTTGAACAAAAATTGGACCCACAAATTTTTACCATAGAGTTTATCAAATGCTTCCTCGGTGCCTATAGTAATGATCACGTGGTTTTATACTCGTCTACAGTTTTCTTTTGATGTCTTTGTCTGGTTTTGGTATCAGGATAAAACTGGTTTCACAAATTGAGTTGGGAAATAGTGTCTCCTCTTTTGGAAGGAAAAAGTTTGTGGATTACTATGGTAATCCTTCAAACAGTTTGAAAAATTCACCAGTGAAGTCATATGGGTTATTGGGGAAATTTTTTATTACTAGTTCATTCTCCTTGTTATCAATGTACTTAATTGTTTTGTTTCTCCTTAAGTGAGTTTTTGTAGCTTACATCTTTCTCGGGATTTATCAATTTCATCTAGGTTATCTAATTTGTTGATATATGGTTATTTATTGTATCTTCTTATCTCCTTTTTATTTCTATTAAGTTAGTTGCAATGTTCCCTCTTTTACTCCTGATTTTAGTGTATTTGAATCTTCTCTAGTTTTTTTCTTGGTCAGTTTGGCTACAGACTTAGCAACTTGATTGATCTGTCAAAGAAACAGCTCTAGGGTTTTATTGATTTTTCAGATATTTTATTAGTAGAAATTTTTCAGCTCTCTATTGTTAATGGTGGTATAGTTGCCACATTTAGTAGATATTTAGTGTTTGGTTTGTCTCTGTGTATCACTTATAATTATAGATCCCCTGTGTATGGTTGAGGGTAGGGCAGTGATAGCCTCTCTTGGTTCTTTTTTAGTATATGTGCTACAAAGTGAGCACCTATTGGTTCGTACAGTATGTCAGTATCGTTTCTCTTGGACCTCTATTATTGCTGCTGACATTGCTGCTGTTGCAAGGGTGGAACAGCTGTTATTATTAATTGGGTTTTATTGTCTGCCAGTGTCTGGTTTGTATCACCACCAATACTGTGGTTCATTTCTGGAGAACCAGGTGCTGGGTCAATGTCACTGCAGCCTATTAACACAGGTGATGGATCTTGGGACAGAGGCAAAGACCTAGAGTCAGCCATACCCTGAGTGCACCACTGAAAAGCAGACACGAAATAAAGAAATCTCCATACTAGCAACGAAGTCTTCTGGTACAGTGGACCTGCAAACCTTAGCACAAAAACAAAAATAACAGAAACAAGAAGACAAGGCAATGAAAAGCCTCCAACAACTCCCCAAATCTGATTCATGGGGCACTGGTGGGAAGGAAATGAAAAGCCAAATAGGTAAATTATATGAAATGATGAGAGGAGAAAAAAAACCACATCAATAAGGTGCTCAGTGAGCTCAAAGGTGACATAGCTGCACTGATCATGGACATAATAAAACCATCAGTGAACTTATAGAAGACTCTAATAAAAAGATAGCTGAGATAAACGAAATTATATAAAACACAAATGATCAGGTTCACAAAGAATTGTAGTCCATGAAAAAGTACTAACCAGAAACCCAGGAGATTAAAAATTCTATTTAAGCCTGGGCGTGGTGGCGCATGCCTATAATCCCAGCACTTGGGAGGCTGAGGCAGGGGGATCGTCGAGAGTTTGAGACCAGCCTGGGCTACAAAGTGAGCTCAAGGCCAGCCTGAACTGCATAGCAAAACCCTGTCTCAAAAAGACAAAAAAGAAAAAAAGAAAATAAAAATTCTATTTAAAATATGAACAGCAGAAGTGACCAATGTGAGGACAGTGTCAAAACTTGAAGACAGGGCTGATGCCGGTGACCATATGCTGTGCTCAGAAACACCTGAAAACAACAAGAGAACATGGAAAATAGATCCAACAGCTACTACACGCACAAAGACAACCAATCTAAGATTGACTGGAATTAGTGAAAAGTCAAAAGACAATGAAACGGCATAAAAAAACCTGTTAACAGAACTAAACCAGAAAACTTTCCAAATAGAGGGAAAGAATGTAACATACAGGTAAGTAAGGTACATAGAACTAGCCATGAACACAAGAGAATTCCACAACACCTCATAATCAAAATTCCAGAAGACAGAATCTTAAAAGCTGTTAGAGACAAACAGCAACCTAATATGAAGGTAAACCCACTAGGATTACAGTAGACTTCTCAACACAAACTTGAAGGCCAGGAGAGCCTCGAAATGTTTCTAGTCCTAAAAGGAAACAAAACTGTCTTTAAGGAAACAAAATGTATCTTATACTGCAAAACTGTCTTTAAAAACTGATGGAAAAATAAGTCTTTCCATGGCAAAGAGCACCTTAAGAAATTTATGACCACCAAACCAGCATGACAGAAAGTTCTGAAGGACATCTGCAAAAGAGACAAGGATGCCAACGATGTCAAAAAGGCTAATGGAATGAATATACCATCCAAGGTGAGGAGTTAAAGAAAGGAACCAGCAACAGGAAAACATAATGCAATCACAAGCATAAATAAATGCCTTTCAGCAATAACGCTCAATGTGAATGATCTCAATTTCCCAATCAAAAGACAGAAATTGGTTGTTTGGATAAAAAACAAAATCCAGAGTTTTGCTGTACACAAGAAATACATTTAATCCCAAAGGACGTTCACAGACTGAAAACCAAAGGATTGAAAACAACATTCCATATAAGGAGAGCCTGGAAATAAGCAGGAGTGCTATCCTACCTTCAGACAAAACAGACCTCAAGCCAAGACTAATCAGAGGCAAAGAAGTCATTACATATTGGTTAAGGGAATAATTCAACAGGATATAACAATTATAAATATACATGTACCAAATACTAGCACACACAACTTCATAAAAAAAAAAAAAACAACTACTGGACGTAAAAGATCAGGTAAGCCAGGCATGGTGGCACACACCTGTGATCCCAGCACTCAGGAGGCTGTGGTAGGAGGATTACCATAAGTTCAAAGTCAGCCTGAATTACATAGCAAGAACTTGTCTCAAAAAAAAAAAAAAAAAAGACCAGCTAAACATGAACACAATTATAGTGGGCAACCTCAACACATCACTGTCACAAGTACATCAATGAGACAAAATAATGCAACAAGGAAATATCAGGGTTGAATCAAACCTTTGTGTTGGGGACCACTACAAAGCAGCTCTGAGCAGGATTTAATATTAACCAATTGGCTTTCCGTATTTACTTGGGAGTTTTCCAAGTCTTAGGCACCTTGTCTACAGATGGGTAGCTGATTCACAGTAAATGAACCTCTATGAGTCACTGGTCCCTGCTGAGGCCTGTACTGATTGGCCTGTGAAGCTGTGACGCCTTAAGGACAAGGTGACTGCAGCCAAAGACAACTGGCTCCCATCCCTATTAAATTCTAGGAAACTATGGCTACAGGCTCAGTCCTGCTGTGAAGACCTTCCTGGAGACAACATAGTTCTCCTAAATTAACTAATATTACTTGGAGGTGTCCTTGAAAGGATTGCCAAGTCCTGCCCAGAGTCCTGCCCAGATTCCTTCATTTTCTTCAGTATTCCCCCTCCCTTATTTGTAAACCTAATAAACTCGGGCAACCCAGAAAAGTCTTTGGCTAATTCAGAGAGTATAGAAGCTGGAAAAGAATTAGTCCCTCCTGGAAGCCCTGAAATCATATTCCATTGTCTCATTTTTTATTTACGCCTTTGCCTGTCCACTCACTCGGGAGATTATGGGCCTGATCAGCCTACAATAACTTAGGGTTATTTAACCTGGTCTTTGATATTCTGAACAAATGGACTTAACAGATATCTACAGAGTGCTCCGCCACCAAAAGCAGAATACATATTCTTCTCAGCATCACAGAGAACTTTCTTCAAAACAGACCACATACTATCCCATAAAACAGGTTTAACTAAATACAAATGAATCAAAATTATTCCATGCATATTATTAGAGCACAGTGCAATGAAACTAGAAATCTATGGCAAAAGAAGCCACAGAAATTATGCAAACCCAAGCTGGACGAAATGGTGTATGCCTGTAATCCCAGCACTGGGGAGGCTGAGGAAGGATTGTTACAAGTTTGAGGCCAGTCTGGGCTACAAAGCGAGCTCAAGGCCAGCCTGAATTGCATAGCAAGACCCTGTCTCAAAAAGACAAAAAAAAAAGAAATTATGCAAACATATGGAAATTAAATAATACCTTCTTGAATAATCAATGGGTCTTAGAAGAAATTAAACAGTTCCTAGAATCAAATGATAATACCAGTACAACATACCAGAACACATGCAACACAATGAAGGCAGTACTGCAGGAAAATTTTAGCTGTGAATGCCCACATCAGAAAAACAGAGGAAGCTTAAATAAACAACCTAAGGATGCACCTCAGCATCCTAGCAAAACAAGAACAATCCAAACACAAAATAGTGCAAGAAAGGAAATTATAAGGAAAAGAGCTGAAATTAATGAAATCAAAACTAAAAAACTACAGAGAATTAATGAATCAAAAACTGGTTCTTCAAAAGAATGAACAAAAGAGACAAATTCTTTGCTAATCTCACACAAAACAGGAGAGACACATACAATTAGAAATGAAAACTACAAAATTACAACAGATTCTGCCAAAATCCAGATGAGCAGTAACTACTTTGAAAACCTGTACACCAGTAAATTGGAGAATCCAGAAGAAATGGAGAATTCTAGATACATATGAATTACCAAAACGGAACGAAGAAGATATAAAAACCCTGAATAACATCATAACAGGCAATGAAATTGAAGCAATAATAATAATTAAAAAAATTATTAACCAACTAAAAAAAGCTAAGGACCTGGTAAATTCACCACTGGATTCTACAAGGACTTCAGGGAAGATGTAACACCAATACTCCTGGGAAGGAGTACCAATATTGTCAAAATGGCCATACGACCAGAACTGATATACAGATTTAACACAATCCTAATCAAAATACCAACATTGTTCCTCAGAGAAGTAGAAAAATCTTTTAAAAATTCCTAAAATTCATATGGAACCAGAAGAGACACAAAATAGAAAAAGCAACTCTAGGTAAGAAGAGCAAAGCAAAAGGCATCACAACCCTGGATTTCAAGTTATATTACAAAGCTCCAGTGATAAGAACAGCATGGTACTGGCACAAAAACAGACACTCAGATCAATGGAACAGAAAAAGAGGTGCAGAAACAATCCCAGGCATGTTCAGCCATTTGATCTCTAACAAAGGAGCCAGAAGCATACACTAAAGGAAAGACGGCCTCTTTAACAAATGGTATTGGGTCAACTGACTAAACACATGCAGAAGACTGAATCTAGACCCATACCTCACCGAGAGACCCACATATTAAAACAGAAACATTTAATCTACTGGAAAATAAAATAGGTAAAACTCTTGAAGACATAGGCAGAGGCAAGGACTTTCTGAGCAGAACCCTAATTGCACAAGAAATAACATTAAAAATCAACAAATGGGATCATATCAAATTAAAAAGCTTCACAAATAGCAAAGGAAACAATCAACGGACTGAAGAGACAACCTACAGAACGGGGAAAAATTTTTTCAGCTACACCTTGTACATAGGACTAATATCTACAATTATTAGACTTATCAAAAAATGATAAGACTAATAAAATTGATTAGACTCCTCCAAATAAAAGATCCTCAGAAAATTAGCATCTTAAAAATAAAAGATTCAGTCAAAACATGGGCTACTGAAATGAACAGACACTTCTCTCAAGTACAGATAGCCAATAAATACCTGAAAAAGTGTTCAAAATTGCTGGCCATTAGAAAAATACAAATTAAAACATACTGAGATTTCATTTAACTCTAGAAGGAATGGCTATCATGAAGAAAAAAAAAATACTGGTGAGGCTGTGGAGGAAGAAGAAACTCTTCTACATTCTTGGTGGAAATATAAACTAGTACAACTACTATAAATATCCATATGGAGATTCTTCAAAACACTGAAAACAGAAATTCCCTTTGTCCCAGCTATTTCCCTTCTGGGTATCTTGTTTTTGTTTTTGTTTTGAGACAAGGTCTCACTATGTAGTCCAGCCTGGCCTTGAACTCACAATAATCCTCCTGCCTCAGCCTTCTAAATGCTGGGATTGGCCAGGGATGTAGCTCAGTAGCACAGCATGTGCCTGGTAAGCATGAAGCCCTGAGTTTGATTCCCCATCCTCCCCCAAACAAACAATCGTAAAGTGGTGTGGTGCCACATTTCTGTAGTCCCAGCACTCAGGAGACAGAGGCAGGAATATTGCCAGGAGTTCAAGGCCAATCTGGGCTACAAAGTAACTTCAAGGACCACCTAAACTACAAAGCAAGTCTCTGTCTCAAAAACAAACAAAAGGTGTGTACCACCATGCCTGGCTTGCAGGTATCTTCCCAAGTTAAAGACATAATAGTGATCCACGCATACCCATGTTTACAGCAACACAACTCAGAGTAGCTAAATCTTCACAGTGGCCTCTATGGCCACGAGGTAAATAAAGAAAAACTGTGGTATTTGCACACAGTGACCACTACTCTGTCATCAAGAAGGATGTAACTGAGGCATCTGTAAGAAAATGAATACATCTTGAGACAATAATGTTAAGCAAAATAAATGAGACACACAAGCTCAAATATCACAGTTTATTTTATATGAAAAGCCCAAATTATAAATAAATTAAAGCGCAAAACAACAGATGGATAATAGGAAACAAGGAGGTAGAACTTTTGCCAGTGGGAAGGGGAGTGAGAGACGGAGGGAGGGATAAAAAGGAAGACTTAAGATGTGTTGTGTACATGTACCAGCTTCCTACAGTGAATGTCGTAATTATGTTCTACAAACACTGCTAGTAAGGAAGTAAAAAAAAGGGAGAGCTGTATGCCCCACTTTAGAAAGAGTTCTATTAAAGCTATTAGAGAGCTGGGAATCTGGCTCAGGGGGAGAACACTTGCCTAGGATGTATGAGGTCCTGGGTTCGATCCACAGCACCACAAAATAATACTAATGATTGAATGTGTCTTTGTTTGGTAGTTTTCTATGTGAATCTCAGTTCTCCAGAAAGCTGACCAAAGGAGGGAAGCAGACAGTAGCTCACCACTGGGGTTGGGGTGAATGGCAGATTTTCATTCCCGTGTTCTCTCTTTCTCCTCCCTCCCCACCCCAGTCAGATAAGAATGCAAAACTAAAAACTTAGTTAAATGCAAAAATCTTTTTTGTTGTTTTTTTTTAGATAGGCTCTTGCTGTGTAGTTCAGGTTGGCCTTGAACTCATTGTGCAGCCCAGGCTGGCCTCAGAACTCAAAGCAATCCTCCTGCCTCAGCCTCCTGAGTGCTGGGATATAGGAATGTGCCCAGCAAATGTAAAAATCTTGTAAGAATTAAAGGCCAGAGTTTCATGCTCGTGTGTTCCCAGAAGACAGCAGATGGAAGCAATGAACCTTTTGCACTGAAAGAAATGTCAGTCCTGGTGAACATGCATCAGGAATAAGAGAAATTGTCAAGCCCCAGGCCATTTGCATGTCCTCCAAAAATACCAGGGCTATACATCAGCTCCCTTTCATGTGCTTTACATCCTTTGTTTAAAGCATTCTTAGCAAAGTTGACAGAAGGAATGATATTGTCCTTATTCTCTGTCTTTTGAGAAAAAAAGAAAAGAAAAAGCCTATGAATGGGATAAAGTACACACAAGTACAGCAGAGGTGTGGCGGTGTCCTGCTGACCCGGATGTGGGAAGAGCTGAAGCTCTGGGGGGCTGAGGTCCTGCCCGGGGCAGGCAGCCCATCCGTACCTCAGATCTGAGTGGGCCTGGATCTTCTGCACCCTAATGTCCGAGTCCAGCACGCCCAGCAGCGTGGCCAGCTGCCGCACCAGGGTGTCCTTCTGCTGCTCCGTCAGCTGCCCGGCGCCCACCTGCAGAATAAGCTCCACCAGGCCGCCCTTGTTGGGGTCTGCAAAAGGGGAGATGCAGGATTGCTGCTTGGAGCACACAGCTGGATGCTATGGAGCAAGCCCTGCATGTGGTTCAGAATTACCATGTGCAACTGCTAGATCTAGCTGTTAGGGGAGATTCTTTCAACACCCTGGAGATTGCTATCTGAGGGATATTCTCTGTTTTGTCCCTGTTTGTTCTCTTAATTTTTTCCCCAGGAGATATATATCCAAGTGTGTCTAATTAGCCTCAGCCCCAACTTCAAGCTCTGGCCCCCACACACTGTCCCACAACCAGAAGGGGAACTCTGTCCCTGGCACCACAGGCACCGCCCTGCTGGTCACATGGGGATATCACAGCCCCTCACTGAAGCTGTATCCAGCCCAGCAGTCACAGCACTGGTCACTGTGTCCCTATCACATGAGTATTTTTATTCTGGCAGGCAAGCAACCCTGAAAAGAAAATCTTGCTGCCACACACAGTTCTTACTGTGCTACCAGGCTGGATCTGTTTGCTGCAACAAAATTCATAAAAAGCCTCCCAGCAGGTGATGGCAAGAGCCAGGCCTCCATGCTGGGCCACACGTCAGGAGCCAGGGCCTGCGCAGCAGCCCACTTGGGGAGCTCACAGCCCACGAACGCACCTGGCCGCACCTCCACAGTGGTGGTGCCCGTGTCTGAGGCACCCTGTGTGTCGGTCACTCGCAGGCGGAAAGTATAGACGCCCTCCACCAGATTTGCTAGCTGCAGGGCCACACTGTGGTCAGAGCCACCAATGACATCCTGTGAAATAACATGCACAAGCAGTTGTCAACCACAGCGTCCCAGCTTCTGTCGCTCGCAAGCCTCAGTTTCAGTCCTCCCTGTATGCAGACTGTCAGGGAGGCAGAAGGGGCTGGCGAGTAACCTTCCTCTCCTCCTCCCTACTGTACCCACCACACTCGGGCCCCCGTGCACTTTCTAGTAGTCACTTAGTGATTAGTGTCATCCAACAGAGAGGTGGGTTTGACTTGGGTAAGGACCCCCAGGGCAAGGCATGGGTCTCATAGGTCTTATTTTCAGATGTTTACAATTCTTTCATCTTAGGTCTGCTCAAAGCATTTCATATTCATCCTTTCAAATGACCCAGAGCCTGGGGAGAAAAGTCACTGTTCTGTGGATCATGATGCTCCAAAGAATGAGAGAAGAATTTCTCATTTCCTGCTCTGAATGTGCAAATGTGAAAGGATAGGAACAAAAAGCTAGGACTTTATGGTAGACCCAACGGACAAGGCCTGCCATCTCAGCAATCTGCAAGGTTGAGGCAGGAGGACCACAAGTTTGTGCCCAGCCTGGGCAACTCAGTGACTTAGACCCTGTCTCAAAATTAAAAAGTCAAGGCTCTGATCAGAGACCCATTATAACTACACTTAAAAGCAATCTACCATCTATCTAAATGGATTAATTCTAGAAGCACTTTAGACAGCACAAAGCATTTGCACTTCCTGCCCTGCGCTCCCTCTTAGGTCCACCTCCAAAGGGACCTGCACATCCCAAGTCCTTAGCGACAATGGGAGAGGAGCGGTACTGGGATTCATAGCTAAAGAGGCGGAGGGATCTAATGGGGTCCAAGTGTCTTCCAGGAGCTACAGACCTCCCGCTGTTTGGGTTAAGGGTGAATTCATTCACCTTGACTAGTCCTTTCCATCTCTGCAGTGCACTGTCTACACTCGGGAAGTGGAACAGCACAGCAATCCCTGACCTTCACACACACCTGGTATAATGTGAGAAAGAAGGAAGAATCCACCTGGACCAAAACAGGAATGACAGCTAAGGAGCAACACCCCCCCCCAGAAGGCTTGGCTTCAAAGCCCTTCCAGGCCACGAACTGCTGCCCCCGCCAAAGTCTGGACCGAGGAAAGTCCGAGCAAAGACAAGTCTGAAAGGACCTCAGTGCTGTTGAAATCTGATGCAGCCTGCTGCCGTCAGCCTGTAAAACATGGCAGCGCAGAAGCACAGCCACCTTCCTCGGGAGAGGAGGACCTGCTAGAGACGTTGCTCTGGACCACAGCGTGTCCCTTGCCTCCCAAAGACCATACCTAAAGACAGGCCCCACAGGAGGTAACTAAGTCACAAGGGTGGGCCCTGACCCAAGAGGACGACTGTCCTCACAGAATAGGGATGAGAGCTAATGTCTCGCCTCCTCTTTGTCCCTGCCGGGCGAGGACACAGTGAGAAAGCAGCCATCTGCAAGTGGGCAAGAGAGGCCTCAGGGGAAACAGAAGTACCGGATGAGAGATGTCACCAGAAACGGAAGTAGCCCAGCACCTTGGTCTTGCCCTCCTATCCTCCTAAGCTGTGAGAAAACACACTCCTCTTGCTGAAGCTGCCCAGCCCCGAGGGTTTGCTGTGCTGGCTCAAGTCCACTGACAAATGCACAAAAGCAGAGGGGGGCGATTCCCTGGGAGTACTCACTCCTGCTGCCGGGCTCTGGCCATCCCGGGTCCACAGATAGGACGCAATTCCTTGGTCGTCAGTAGACCTTGAACCATCCAAAGTAATGGAATTATTGGGAAGCACAAGAACATGTCTGCCACCAGCCTGGGCTCTGGGAGGACTATTATTTTCTAAGTCAAATATAGCAAAAATGAAAGCAAAGAAATTGATTTAAAACACTGGCGATAGAACGTGTGTCATAAACACCCATGACAATTCCATCTTGCAGATATGTCAACTTGAAATGTCTATAAAATGTTATTTTTTTGGTTCAAATATCTGTAAGATCATATGGACTTTTATTAAAGCTCCATGCTCTGCTGAGTGTAATTTGGAATAAAAAACATAAAGCAAGTAACAGGCTAGACATTGGGAATTCTTCTAATGTTGTTACAGTTTTTCTTTCCTTGGAAAAAAGGAAATAATGACCTTATTTATATTCAGTGTTTATAAAGCAGAAATATTTTATTTAAAATATACTCCAAGGATAGGATAAGTGTGGCTCACTGGTACAGTACTTGCCTAGCATATGTAAGGCTGGGATTGATACCTAATACCACCAAAATAAATAAATAAAATAGGGCTGGGGATATAGCTCAGTGGAATAAGCGCTTGCCTAGCAAGCGCAGGGTCCTGAGTTCGATCCCCAGTACCGCAAAAAATAAATAAATAAATAAATAAATAAAATAAAAAACATATTCTCAGCTGTATGTGGTGGCACACGCCTGTAATGCCAGCACTCCGGAAGCCTGAGGTAGGAGGATCACAAGTTCGAGTTCAGCCTAGTCAGAATAGTGACTTAGTGAGACTCTGTCTCAAAATAAAAAATAAAAAAGGGCTGGGGTATAATAGCTCAAGGTGAAGGTGTTGGGTTCAATCCCCAGTGCTGTAAAATAAAACAAAACATACAGATACTATTATCTCTAAGAAATGACACTTTGGGTCATTTTTTACTGGTCCATACCATCTGAAATATTTTGTTTTCTAGTGTTACTAAATTGGTTAATAAAAATTACACTCTCACACCTCTGAGGTGTTAGAATAAACGAGGCCACACAAGGCCAGTTCTAGTGTAAGGCCCTGAGGGGGAAGGGGTTGGGACGCACTGAGCAGGACTGGGGGGCACCGGAATGGGCACTCACAAAAACACAGCCTCCACTCGGAGATGAGAGAGCCCCCACTTGCTCAGATAGGGCTCTGTGACCCAGATTCTCCCAAAAAATCAAAAACTAGACAGGGCGGGAACAGCCCAGGGTGCCTCCTGCAGCGTTGTTAACACCCCACAGTTCCCAGTCCCAGTTATCCTAAGGACAGACTGCGGGCTGGGCCAGACATAACTGGAGCTATTCCCAGACTTCCAGTTCCCTGGGCCAGGGGTGCAGCTCAGGTGTGAGGCTTGGGGTTCCTTCCCCCCAACACTACACACACACACACACACACACACACATACACACACACACATACACACACACACACACACACACA